>LGRX02033653.1:0-41661 GCA_001247695.2 Cymbomonas tetramitiformis | reverse complement strand
GGATATCGATGATTTCCTGCTCGCCCGGACTGTACTTCCTAGGTCTCTGGTAAGCGGCCTTGGATTCGTCCACGAAAGGGATGGAGAACGTGTTGTGCTTCGCTTTGCCCTTGTAGCCTTTCAGATCGTGAGGGCTGTTGGCAAAGGTGGTCTTGCACCTGCGAAGAACATTCCGCATTTCCTCCCAGTGTTCCTCCTTGAAGTCAGGATGTCCTCCAAACGTGGCATTGGGCTCAGTGTCGAGCCACGCTGCCTCGTCCTTGGTCACTGTCGTGTCACCCAAAGGTTGAAGCTCGTCCAGCACGGTGTACGGCAAGACCTCATCCTGCTCCGGGACGTTGGCCACCCAGCCAGGCTCCCATTGCCTTGAGGATTGCTGAGCCTCCCAGGAAGTGCAGGGGGACGAACCCCAGGCGCTGCGTGTGGGTGACGTGACGCCATAAGTAGGCGCACACTCTGTCATCTTGCCAGCGACCCATAAGATTCCGCACAAAAGCAGGAAAAATCGCAAAATTCGGTTGAAATGCGCTGCCGCTGCCGGCGAGTGCGAAGCGAAGAAGCACGCCATGACTCTCCACCCCCCGTGCGCTAAGCGAGTACTCCCACCAGCAGCAGTAAAGATCACGACCGCAAGGACAAGCGCCATGTAGGCGGCTTGTGCGACGCGATGAAGGCGAAGATTGCGTCGTAGTCGCGCCCAGCGCGCCGCGAAGCGAGGCTTCTCCAACCTGGCGGGCAAAACGGGCAAGCGCATGCGGCCCAACAAGAAGACTTGCGACCAGCGCAGGGTCGGAATGGTCCATCCGCGGCCACGTTGAATGTGACCGGCGCCAAGCGGGCAACGCGAGGGACCAGAGCCGTGGCATGCCACGTCTCCAGCGTAGATCTCGGCACAAACCCAAAGCCAGGCGAGGACCATGAAGAGGAGGAAGATTACACATTGTAACCAGCACACCAAGGAAATGACCACCATCCGAAGGGGCACCACCACCCAATCCCCTGCACGCAGGCGGTGCACGCCAGCATAGACGCCCGTGACGCGCAAGATGAGGAGCCCAACGTACCAAACGCAGGCGAGAGCCCATAAGACCCAGATGTCATAGGATGCACGAAGGGGACAACGTCGAGCAGTTGACCACCATACGGGCAGCTGGTGCAAAAGTGAGGGCACGAAACGCCTCCACCAAACTTGAAAGGGGCACCATGACAGGTGCCAAGTTGTCGCCTCCCACACCGCCCATATGGCGGCCAAGGGAACGGGACCGCGTCCCAACCACCACCAAACCACTGCACTGCCTGCAAACGTGATAGACGCTCGCAGGACACCTGGCCGTAAGTGGACCGCCCGTGCAGGCGGCCCACGGCCACAGCGTCGGTCGTTCACCAGGGCCGCCCGCCCGCTGCGCCCGGGGAGCCCTGCTGAAAATTCGTCTGCCTCTGCGCCTCACGCTGCTCGTCCGTGTAGCGCTGGAACGCCTGCGTCTCCGCGCTGCATATTGAAGCCGGAGAAGGAGGACACCGGGACGTGAGACCGGCTGGTATCCTGGAATCCCTCGGTGCATGAACGACATGGGTAGCGGCCCCATGGCGATCGACAGAAGGGGCAGATGCGCGTGCAACGCCGCCTGCGCCTGGCTGTCCACGAGCAGGGGGGTCTCGAACCTCGAACACATTCCTCCGTGAAGCCGCATCCCTGTGCTCGGGCCGCTCGGCCACGTGAGCCTGATGGGCGGGCGGTGGCGGCGGCGGCGGCGGAAGACGCAGCGCCTCCAAGGCCCCTAGGGCTGGCATCAACCACGGCGCGGCCAAATGCCTGGTCCCCCATTGCAAGGAAGTGAACTTCCGGTCGTCTCGCTCGAAGTACTCATTCGTGAATTCAGCTCGCCAAGAAAGACACCGCTCGTCTTCCAAGAAGATGTAGTACACGGGCTTGGCACCCGGATGCGCCACGCAGCGCAGCACATGCGCCGATCCAACCTCCATGTACTTGCACAGCGCGAACTCGACGTTCCGCGCGTGGCCCCCCGGCAACCTGTGCCCCGAGTCACGGTGCGACAAATCAGCCCAGGCTGAAGTCATAGCACCTAGGAGGCCGGAAGACGTAGTTTGTCCTCCAAGAGGGAGACGCCAGCCCTGTTCCCCACACGCGATGGTCTTGTTGTGCTTCCTCTCGACTTGGCTAGTGATGCCTGGACGCTTCCGCATCCTGAGACCCCGCTCCTGGTTGCAGACGCCGAGCTCGTACATGATGCGCCGTTGCCCGCACCGATCATAGTCCGTTATGCGAAACCGTATTATGAAGACAGTGAGGTCGTGACGATCCCTCAAGGTCGCCACCCCTTCTGCGGACAGGAACTGGCGCAACGAGTGACCAGATTCGGTGGCCAGCCGTGTAGCGTCGTAATCTGACTCCGTTGGGGACGGAGGCACCCACCCAGGAGCCCGAGGCAGAGGACGATCCCTCGGTGGGCTCGGAGGCGTGGGAGGTGGGCCTCCCGAAGAAACTGACGGGGAGTCACGCGAAACACGGAAAGAGTTCGCCCACGTGCCAGTGTTGGTCATGGCAGACGATGCGGAGGGCGACCCCCTACGAGGAGGGCTGCTGTCAAGATCTGACGACACCAAATCCTCGGCCTCATGATCGCTGGATGAAGGCGACGCAGTACGAGCGTATGCCATGTTTGCAAAGCGAGATGGCGAATGGCCACTGGGCCTGGACCGAGACGGCCCCGCGACAGCTTGAGATGGTCGTGCACTCTGCGCCGAACGAGGTGGCGAGTGGCTGCTCGACCTGGCGCGAGATGGCCCCGCGATAGCCCGGGATGGTCCTGCTCCCGCGGCAGGAGCGGGTGGCTGCGTGGGGGCTCGCTTGGTGAGTCTGAAGTTGGTCAAGTTGTTGGGCGGTGGTGGCCTCCGTTGCGCATCTGCATTGAGCGCCTGTTGGCCCTCCCGCCTGGTGTTGGATGCCTTGAGCATCTTCCTCATCTCCCCCAAGCGCAAGTACTCTTGAGCAGCGGCATTCTGGGAGAACACCTTACCATCTCCCCCAAGACCATCTCCCACCGGGTAGTACTTGGTGCTCGATCCCAGGACGATGAGCTCCAGAGGTGGCGCCAAGCTGCCATACAGATCGTACTGTCGGAGGATGCCAGTCGAGAGGGACTCCATGTCCACCGGGCTGAGGTACCTGAGCAGCTGGTATGTCCAAACACCAGTGCTCTCATACCAATGAGGGAGCTGAAGCTCACCCAACAGCTCCTCACTGTTGAACACCCGCGCATGATCCAGCGTGCAGCGCAGCAGCTCGAGTTGCTGCGTGGCGGTACTTGGTTGCACACAGAGGACACGTTCCTTCCGATCCCACATGAGGGTGCCAGCGACCTCACCGCTGGGGTATGTAAACAGCTCCTGGAGCATGTGCTGCAGTCGCTGGATCGAGTTCCCATGTGCTCGGGTTGTTCGACCTTCTTCCCTGGGCTTGACGACGTCCTGCTTGTTGGCAAGGGATGGCACGTGCGTCATATAGCTCCCCTCGAGCACCCAACAGTCATTATCGTCGTCGTGATCCAACTTCTGGTCCACGTACAGCCAGTTAGGGGGCAACAGCTGTTCCACCATCACCCACTTCTGCTCGAGGCAGCGGACGAATTCCACGCAGACATGCTCCTGGGAAGGTCTCGCTGGCAAGTCCTCAGGGAGCTCCTGCAGGATGCGGCAAAGACGCGCCACATGGTGCCGGTCCAGGTACAGCCTCTGGTCCGCCCAGTTGTGGTCAAGATCAGCGCCCAGAGGCGGGCGACCCCCCATCGACTGGCTATCGGTAATCCACTTCGTGCGCCCACCCACCCAGGGGTTTGGTTCTGAGTAAAGCTGCGCAAGCATGCGCTCTGACCCTGCCAGTTCGGCGGACGTCAGCGGCGCCAGGTAGCTCCTTCGGCCTCCCTCAAGCGAACACGTGTGAACGCGAGATGCCGCCTCGACCTCTGCGCGTGTCATGGCTCGGGGTCTAGGGGGTGCAGCAGATGGCCCTGTCGAAGGCATTGGTGACCTCACCGGCGACTCCTCGCCGTCAAGGATGTGCTCAGACCGAATCCCAGAGGCAGCACACCTCTCCTCCCTTGTGCCCAAGGGCGGGCACTCCAGCCATCTGCACTCCGTCTCATGCCCAAAGATCTCAGATTGTAAACATACCACCGGGTCCAACCTCCTGGGTTGGTGAGGACGCTTGGGTGTCGTCATGTCGACCAGCGGAAGAACCACCTCAGCATCCAGGCCCAAGACCTTCGGTGCATGCGACACGGCCACGCAACTTCCCAACTTGATGTCAATCATCAGGGAGTTCTTCAGCGGCCCAGTGCCTATCAACAGGTCCCAGGAGTTCTCAGCCTCGAAGGTCACGAAGGCGTACAAGCGGTGAAGCGTCATGTGCGGCGTGCCCGCTGCCAGAATGACGTCCACGTAGCAATAATGGGTGAACTTCGTGGGACTGTTGTCACATCTGGTGACCTTGGCGCCGGTGGTGGCTTCGTAAATCGTGAGACCCAGCCGTCTCACGACAGAGATCGAGATGATGTTACAGTTGGCGCCGGTGTCCATGAGGATTGCCCGGTGCAGCATAAGCTCGCCACCGGATGACACCAGCGCAAGCCCCTCATATAGAGTGGCATTCCGCAACTTGCAGATGGGCTGAACTTGAGCCATCAATAGCACCTGCTCGTCGGTCAGATGCTGCGCCATCTTTGCCCTCAGTGCGTCGTAAGCGGAGGTCTTGATGGTACCAGCTCGCACATGTCCATGGTCACTGAAGTCAACCACCCCCAGATCGTCCACGTAGGCAGCAGCTGCACATTGAGCGGCGACGCTGTCGACCACCCCGCTGGGCATCTCGTCCAACGGCACCTCCTCGGTTGCACGATGTCCTGAACCGTCTGCTTCTCTTCTCACTCCTTGCGTCGCTGTGGCGTGCGTGTCTTCCAACTCATGCTCATTGACCTCAGCGGGCTGCTCGGTTGCATCATTCGGATCCTTGCCCAGGAGCTCCTCCAGTGCCACAAGATTCTCGATGTCCTTCGGGAGATCAATGGCGTTCTGGGATATCAGGATGGCAGCAATCTGCGAGCAGGCACTCACGGAGCTGCGAAGATTGGATGCCAACAGGTGGACCTTCCTGCTGAGTAAGTCGGGAGGGACGGCTCTAGGCACCTGAGCGGCCCTGTCGAACTCCTCCGGCGTCTTGACCTGAAAGCCCCGCATCTGCTGAGTGTTGCCCAAGGCGACAGCGGCGCTGGCCTGGAGACTCGGTGCGTGATCGAAGCCAACACCATGACCACCTCCCAAACCACCCCCAGCAGGGCAGTCCTGCTCATCCTCCTCGTATTCTGCCTGTTGGGTGAAGTTGGAGTTGTACTCGGTATCCGCATCGCTGGCCTCTGATAGAGCCTGTGCATCGGCGATCTCGTCATCCTTTGGGGGTGACCCTGCCTGGAGGCCTGACAATTCTGCGGCGAGCTTCTCCTTAACCTCGGCACTGGCAGCCACTTGCTGCTGCTGCTGCTGCTGTGGTTGCTTCTGCTTGGCCTCCGGGAGCTTAAGCCACTCCTTGGTGGTGATCCCCATCTTGTGCTTGTCAAAGCGGTGTGCGATGTTGTAGGCACGCATCTGGGCATTCTTAACCTCATCTGGCCACTTGGAGTTCTGTCTGTCCTTATGGAAGTTGGGCGGCACCCGGGAATCACGACACCCCGTGTAGCAGCGATCTGGGGAGTGAGGCAGGCGCGTGAAGCACCAGTCACACTGAAACTTCTTCGAAGCATCAGGTGGTGGCACTTTGCTGTAAGAAGGTTTCTGACGCTCGGCATTATTCGCTTCCCTCACAGGCTTCTTGGCGTCGTCGCCACCATGCTGTGCCTGCTCCTTCTTCTTGGGGTCCCTGCGTCTGTCCCCAGTCTTGGAGGCAGAACCCGAGCGCCTCATGGCTGATACCAGCGCAGACAGGTCAAGCCCCATCTGCCTGGCCTCGAAGCAGGAGTACACGCAGTTGAGCCTGCGAACCAGCTCCTGCTGCAGTGTGAGGGCCCAAGCCTCTGCATCATTCTTGAGCTTGTCCTGCACTTCCACAATCACCTCGAGGTCCTCCCAAGTAACCCTGTTGGGGGCAGGATGGCTGACACGCAGCTGCTCTGACACGCGATCTCGGTATTCTTTGATGCGCAGGCCCTTGATGCATTCCTCGATGTTCTGCCTGACGACGGAGTCCTCCACCCTTCTGCCAGTGTTGAGAGCCGCCTCCCTGCGACGACAGCTCTTCACGTAAGCGAGGCCGTCCTGCTCGTTGGTCTGCGGCTTGGCGATCAAGAGATCTTCCTTCTCTTTGGTACCCTTCATCAAGAATTTAGCTTCGAGCTCTGCAACGAACGCCCTCAAGGCCCAAGAGTAGTGAGAATCTTCAGTGCCATCTGGCCCCGTGAGACCCCTCGTGGAGGTTCCCTCGCCTGCCCACTCATCAGCCGCCTCGCCATCCTCATCACCATCCTCGAACACCTTACAAACTGCCCAGGTTGACCCTGGCGCCAGCTCATGAAAAGGAGGCTGAGCACAACGCACAGATCCCTGGTAAGCATCTCTCATGGTAACGTCCTTCAGGACATGGCAAGCGTGTGAAGCCATGACGCCATTCTTCAGGTAGGCAGCACACCACCAGTCATAAGCGACTGAGGTAGCATGGTCATCCCCTGCTAGAAACGATGGTATGCTGTCCCACAATGATCTGTAGTCTGGTCTGGACCCAGCGAAGGCCTCCTTCTGCTGCTGACTGAGCGCATGGTAAGATGCTGACTTCATGTACCTACGCTTCCTGGCCTCAAAAGCCCGCTGGACTTTCGCCACCATGTCCACGAAACGCCTGATGAAGAGCGCTCTGTCCTCACTCTTACTACCGGTGTACTGGAGTCTGACGTCATCCTTGTCAAGTGAGTGGCTCTCCTTCTCATAGTGATCCATCTCGTCTACGTCGTCAAACGCAAAGAGAAACTGGTTTGCAGGCGCTGAGGCTACTACTGCTGCTGCGAGTGCTGCTGCTCCTAGCGCTGTTACCGCTGGAGATGACGGTGCGGAGGGAGTATTTTCTGAGCCCGACCCCTCTGCGCTCATATACTCCGTGTCAGGGTCCTGACTGGTTCGTCCTCGTGCCAGCCGTCGTGCCTCACGTTCTCTGGAATGGGCAGAGGCAGCGCTTGGCTCTGACTCTCCCTCCGTGGTGAAGTGCTGTGTTGATGCTCAGTCAACGGGACCAAGGGCGAGTCCCCCTCTCTCAGCGCAAAGCTCGTTCCCCAGTAGACTGGAGTCTTGACTCAGACTGGCTCAGGCCAGCGCACTGAGTGCCCCTGGATTTGCCTTGCTGAACAAGTGAAAGAACGAAACGCGTGTGGGCAGCGAATGCCTAAAGGTCCAGCACTGCGCCTCAGCGCTCTGAATCAGCAGCAGATGTAGAGTATTCGTGCAAGGAAAATTAAAGCTGGGCCAGAGTGCTGAGCACTTCTGGATTAGCTGGGCCAGAGTTCATAAAGAGGACAGTGACAGTGAGGTCAACTCCTTAACACCAAACCAAGAAATAGCACTGATGTGCAGCGGTGTGAGCTAGGCCAGTGTGCTGAGCACCCCTGGATTCACAACACCACTGCTAATCAAGAAAGCCATGGCTGGCATATAAGCTCACTCCCCAGTCCAGTCCAACAAACAAGTACCAGGTCGCTGACAGAGTTGGAAGCTAAGCCAGTATGCTGAGCACTCTGGATTCGCAGCACCACTGCTGATTCAGAAGGTGGCCCGTGATATGAGGGCCTCACCGGTTGACCAACACTGTAGAAAGGATAGAAGAATTCTCCAACACATTGTGATAAGGCAGCAGAAGGTCACTCCAGTAGTGAGCAGCACTCCAGGCTGGAAACGTAATTAGCTCTAAATCCACCAGGTCACTGTGTCAAACCAGGGAATAGACCACTCAGTTGTGGCCTTCAGAGCTGATGCAGCTGCCAGTCCTCTAGCAAGCTCTTCCTCTGCTTCAGGCTTAGGCCAGTACACCAGGGGTGTCCCTGGATTAACCGTCAGACAAAGTGGAGCTGCCAAAGAAACCGTAAGTTGGAGTTCCAGACATAGAGCAGTGATTCACTGCTGATCCACTTCTTCACTGGTGAATAAAAGCAGATGTCGCCGCTAATTAGCTCACAGGCCAAGCACACCTGCCTTTCAGCTAAGCCAGTACACCAGGGGTGTCCCTGGATTCACTTCAGACAAGGTGGCCAGCTGGAGAGCCCACTGGAAGATAGTTCATCAAGGTGCACATCAGCTGTTGATCCACTCTTAGCCGGTAAGACGGGGCAGATGCCGCTGCTGATTAGCTCCCAGGTGACACACACCTGCCTTTCAGTTAAGCCAGTGCACCAGGGGTGCCCCTGGATTCACTTCAAGCAGGGTGGTCAGCTGAAAGACCCACTGAGAGCTGCTCATCCAGGTGTACATTAACTGCTGATTGACTTTGTCGCTGCCGCCGCCCAAGCTCATGCAGTGCTGATTAGCTTAAAACTGAAGGACACCTGTCAGCAGCTAGGCCAGTGCACCAGGGGTGCCCCTGGATTCGCTGAAGACAAAGGTGTTGAGCATATCACTGTGCAGAAGGAGACCGCTCATGTCTGGTGAATTCAAAGCTGATCCGTCGCCGCTGTTGCTGGAAGCTCTTCCAGTGAAAGTACCACCAAGCTCAGGGAAGAAAAAGGTTCCGCCAGTGCACCGTGGGTGCCCCTGGAGTCGCCTGACTTCCGAATCCGCTCTTTCAACTGCTGCTAACTTCTCGCCAAAGGGCCTTCACTTCCGGATTAACACTGAAATAAAAAGCCGCTCCGCGCAGGACATTATTGTTTTGAAAAAGTATGAAAACAGCAGTAAAATATATCCGTCAAAATTGATATTATATCACAAAATACGAATTATTGTGTGTACAAAAGCTGTGAGCAGAACTGTCTTAGCACTCTAGCACTGGCACGCGAACAGCCACCTAGTACTTGCGAAGGCAAAACAATAATGAGTCCACTAGCCTGACCTTCGGTCAGAGTCTACTAATATCTCAATGTCCTGTCACATTTCCCAAAACTGTAACGGGTTCTAGCCCCTAAATCTTCATCTGGCCAATGGAAAGTCATTATCCCATGCCAGCTCTAACAATGTTACCGTTTACCGCATTCTGACTGACGCGTCAGCGGCAAAGGAGTCACTGCCATCTTCGTCTTATCATTCTCTGGTCACCTGATGGTGACTATATCTTCTCTGACGAGTCCGTATCTCACAGATGGTCATCTTCGTAAAGCCTGTCATGCTGTCACCACTGTCATGCGTGTCACCAGCTGAACAAACCCGGCGCGGTACCATGAGAAGCCGGCGTTTGTTACAACTGGGTGTTGAAACGATGGACGACTCCTTAAATCGATCGACATGTCGGTATGTGTAGATGCAAAAGCAATAATCGTTTCTACTTGTTCAAATTCTGTCACGTTTTTCGTTTTCATTAAATGTGGATTTTGACTTTTAGATTTAGAAGGCGAATTATGCATATTATGATATTCCGGGTTTTGTTTTGAAAATTGTGTAAACTCGTCTACAAAATTATGTGTTCTAATCCAAGCTCGACCCATTGACGGAGTCGTGATGACTTTATCGATTTCTATTGCATTTTGTATTTCGGCTTTATTCTTCAAGTCTTCAAATAATGCGTGCCTTTCTATTGGTGTCATGTTATCAATCTTACGGTATTCAAAACAAAAGGTTTGTTGTTTTCGAGTAAAGGATTGAATTTTGGTTCGGTATAATCCAATAATATTGGTTTACCATTTATGAAAATGACATCGTTGAAATTAGGAACCGGCGAAGAATAGCCTCCCGATTTTTTTTTGCAAACTTTTGAGTTTTTCCCAACATTTGTTCGTAGCTTCTAGGTTTCAATCCTAAGACGTTAGCTTCCATTTGTTTACACAATTCTGCGTTTTTTCTCTTTTGTTAGAACTGAACGTAACATAAGGTTAACTCCCATGCTGTCATCCGCCATCAAAACGACATTTTAATTCGGCTTAATTTGGCGTGAAATACCCCCAAATTAAACCGAACCGGCCCCCCTATGATAAGTTTCATTTCATATTCCAACCAACAATTGTGTAACAAAGCCGACGCATGGTGCATATGAACACCCGCATCCAACGAATCAAATGACGAATATGTATTGTCGCATCACGACGGGTCAAAACAAACGAGACAGCATGAGAATTAATTAAGATTACAAGAATAATTTATTATATCATTATTATAGATTATAATATCATTATGGGAACTAGAAAACAATGGATTGAAAAACTCAGGTCTTGTGTGAATGAATAACGTAAAGGAAAAGTTACTCAAATTCATAAACCTATAAAAGTATCCAATATCAATGCTATGAAAATGCCTATAAAAACCAAATTACAATTTACTTCCGGATGGACAATCAAACGCTATAGCGAAAACAATATATTCACTTGAATCGAGAAGTTATCTTAGAAAACAAAAAGAAATTTCAAAAAGAATTAGAGGGGAAAATAATCTAATCTAACATAGTAAAATGGGGTGTTCGTGTAAACGAAAATGTAATTCGACGAAAAGTTTAAAGAAAAATGCATTTTGGTATAAAACCATCTTATATAAAACGTTCAAAACATATCTAATCTATAATAATAATTAAGCAAATGAATATATTTGAAGACTCGTGTGACTTTCAAACTTTTGGAAATGTTATGGTAATGTTAATTGCGAGCATTTTTAACGGCATTCGAATGAGTCGTTGTAAATATATAGGGACACCTTGTTGGAAATGTCAAAGGGAATTGGTTGACATCGAGTCAAGTGTGTAGGTTAGGGGTTAGGGGTTGGGGCTCATTTTTTAATTTTTTTTTTTAAATACTAAAATTGCTCTCCCAATTTACTTTTTTAATATACAAATACTTTTATAACCCCTAACCCCTAACCCCTAACCCCTAACCTTTATATACTACTGATTTATTACTTCATACATCATCGCCATCGTTATTTTTTGGTGTTCGGATTCCAACTCTAATTGCTATCGTTCTACGGTTGATTTTTTTGACCGCGGGGAATATACTATACTTTGTCAAAGTCTTTCCAAAATTGGTTGTGGTCTCGACACAGCCATCTTTAAGATACCAATTGTGTCCGTTTTATTTTTTGAACGTTTCCAATTTTCACATACCACGTACCCACTTTATTCCAATTGAATGTGTGTGTCCCTTTCGCCGTTTAACCCCCTCAAATTCATCTAGAATATTGTTATTGTCGGATTCTTCATCATACATTATATATCTATCTTAAATCCATTGAATTCCTCCTTGATTTGCGCCCGTTCTTTCTAAGGTTTCCGACTTTACAAATGATGGTTTATCCATTTTCCCATTTACTATACTTTTCTTGTAATAATCACACAACAAACTAATGAAAGCGTCGCCGACATCGTTTCTCTTTACAAATTCATCGATGCTCGAATCTTTTGGGAAATAAAGTGAATTAGGCTCATCGACGTCCTTGCTACTTGACCTATCGCATTGGATGCAATTTGCCCGATTAAGATATGCCTCGTTTACATCACTCACTTGAGGTGTATCGTTCATTAAACATATCATGTATGAGTGATTCTTTACTTTTATGACATTTTTATACAAACCTCTCATCGGCAATGAATCTGAGCCGCCCGAACACATTTTCTTTAAGATATTGGCGCAAATCTTTTTACCTTTAATTTGTGTTCTTCAAATGCATTTTATGTCGACTCAGTTTCTAATTTACACTCGTTACTAATGGCAAACCTTCTATGCCACAAATCCATTGCCCAAGTCCACTTTCTTTCGTTTTACATTTCCAATTTAGATTCTAAGAAATGGTCTCCGTTAAATTCACTCGCAAATTCTTCTAATGCATTCAAAATCAATTGAGTTTTTTTTCCCCTTTCCCACAAGCGGTTTCTCCTATCATAAACACAAACTCTCTATCTTCAATTTCACCCGCCATCCCTCTACTTAATTGTTCTAATACATAATCTCGCTTCTCGATATGTGTAAACGGATTATCAAACAACTTGGCGACAAGTTCTCGCTCCAATATGTCATAATCATAAGAAACGTCATAATCTCAATAAATTTTGTCCATAAATATGTATGATGAATGTTTTTCTTTTATAGTAAATCCTCTTAAATCTAGAACCCCGTTATTGAAAAGTAATTGTCCTTTGCTTTTCCCGATATCAAATTCTTGAAGAATGGGTGCCTTTTCCGAGGCCAACTTGTAAGCATTCTTATACAAGCTCATAAATGATTTTTTATCATCGTTCGAATTTACATTTACGAATATTTTGCTCGAATATCTTTCAATGATAGCCAAGTGCCGTCCACATTCACTTGTCCACAAACCTTCGATTTCATCATACACCATCAAACCTAGTGGTGCCTTATACATTTGGTCTTTGAAATGTTCGAGTATCAAATCGCAATGAACCTGGTCGGTTCTACGTAAGTCTTCTTTGACCTCAATAAACGGCTTATGCAAATCGAGCCATTTATAATCATCTACACTTGGTTTTGTGTCGTCGCACTTTATTCGAATCGCAAACGATGTATGCGTTTTGATATACGACTCCATTTCCTTAACGATATCCTTGTAATGTTCAAATTTAGCCTCAAATGGATTCTACTAGAATGTCCTAGTGACACAGTGAAAACGCTGAACGCCGTAGGGCTTGAGCGAGGCAATCGGGTATATCAAAAGATAGAAATGAATACACGACTCTCAGGCTATCTAAGCTCTGAGGCCGTCACTAGGCAATCATATCGTGTGTCACAGTCTAAGCTACCGAAGTCGAACTACTGAGTACAGGTAGGAAGTCACTGTACTGTCACTGTCACTGTCATACGTCATACGTGGTACTGAACTACTGAATCTCAGCAGATTCTCTTTACAAACCAATATTTTATCGTGTATCAAGGAGGCGGGTACACGTTTTGCTTTTTCTTCAAGGTAATCTAACATACACATTATGATTTGACTTTCAATGTCTTGTAAATGCAACCCTGATGCACTTCGCCACTTCGCGGAGTCTTTTTTGTCTTTAACTTCGGTTGCGACTTTCACCGCTTTATAAAATGAAGGGAACTGTTCTTGAGCGTGAATTTGTGATATTTTTCTAATTTGCTTCATGTACGTTTCAATGAATTCGGCTGAATTTAATGTGTTGGTGAGTTTGGTTTCTTTTAACCAAGTTTTAAAAGAGCCACCAAATGTTAAGATTAACATCAGACTTTTTGCGTGTGCTCTATTCACATTGAAATTGGTTTCCAATTCATTTAATGTGCCACTTTTATCCTTCACATATAAATCAATGGCGGAACACTCTACTTTGTATTTGTGACACAATTGTGATAAGATTGTGGGATGTGCATTATTTAAATCAAATGAAACATAGTTTCCATCCATGACAAGCCGTCTAATGATATTGAATTGATTTTGAAAACAAGAGGTGTTATACTTATCACTCGAAGGATAATATCTTTCCAAATTGTATGGCAATTTCTTATATGTTATAGTGTTTGTGAAATGTTTTTTGCTCATAAACCTTTTCATTTAGGCATGCTTCAAAGTATGCCTACACAGGTCAGAGGTAGGTACGGTATGTAAAGTAATTTGCTTTGGTGCATGCTCATGAAGGTCAAAGGTTACGTAGTGTGCCTCGCTTGTTGGATTGCAAGTCAAAGAAGAACATCACATGCAAGGCATAAATAACATTATCATACATACGTAAAAAATATAACCAAAATCGTTGTTTAACTAAATCTCGTCTTAGATGATGGAGACACAATGTGATTTGGCGAGGTTGCCGCAATACAGACAAAGCAATCATCATGGCATTAGACAACCCAATTGTGTTCCATTCTTGACATACTCACATGACAGAAGACATGCCTCAATTGTTAGGGTCGCGGAACTCCTCAGTTCGACACGGAATGCCATTCAACTCTGTCAATGTTTCTTCCCACCTCTATCACTATTTAGATCCATGTTCCTATAGATACATCACGCGCACCATATCGGACGCGGGTAATTTTGACTTTTTCTTGAGGACATGTGGCATCATATCTCTATTATTTTGGCATTTTGCCATCTTGGTATCTCATTACGCATATACTCGACATGAAAGTTGTGCCAACGATCCCGTTTCCTATTTCTCCAAGGCAATAAGCTTTGACGGCCAGAGGCCCGCAAGCGTACCACCAGCGTCCCAGGTGTTGGATCAGGCTGGCCATTGTTTGTGATGGAGTGGTAGTGCATGTGGGCGGCCCACCACACAATACTACTGAGATTTGTCTAATGCTTTTCGCCGCTCCTCTGCAGTCCTCGCCGTGTCTCCCCTGCTGTCACCTACCTGAAGCACTGCACACATGACAACTCACATCGCGATGCATTTTTCTCACGGCTCATAACACGGCAGACCAGTTTGCGATTCAGGTTTAAGATACCATGAGGCACCCTCCCGCGGGCTACTGAATGCATGCATACTACAACTGGTGTGGTGCAGTGCACGCTTCATTGCCGGGGACCAGTCCTGGTGTAGTTCCTGAAACGTAAACAAGCTGCCTAGCTCGAAAGTGGTATGCAAGGCCCTGAAAATGCTTAGATCTCTGAAATATCACAAGGCCCCCAAGCCACACTTGGGTTTACCCCGAACAAGGGCGCCCCATGTCCCAACTGGGGTTAACCCAAACAAGGAGGGGGCATGCTCTGTGTGCGGTTAATCCAAACTAGGCCCCCCCAATGTTCAACTTGGGTTTAACCCAGAAACACATCCCCATGCCCCGACGGAGTTCGATCCAAGCAAAGCCCCCCATGCCCCACCAGGGGTTAACCCAAACAAGGCCCCCCGTGCTCCATCTGGGGTTAACTCAACCAAGGGCCCCCATTCCCCGCCCGGGGTTAACTCATACAAGGGGGGGCATGCACCATCTAGGGTAAACCCAAACACGTGGGGGGGGGCATGCCCCTTCTATGGTTCACCCAAACAAGGGGGGGGCATGCCCTATGTGGAGTTAATCCAAATAATTGCCCCCATGCCCCATTTGGGTTTAACCCAAACACAGGTCCGTCTGGGGTCGACCCAAACAAGGGCCCCATTACCCGTCTGTGTTTAACACAAACACGGCCCCCCATGCCCCACCAGAGGTTAACCCAAATTAAGGGTCCTCCATTCCCATCCCGGGGATAACCCAGGCGTGGGGACCCCATGCTCCATCTAGAGTAAACCCAAACAAAGCGGGGGCATGCCACATTCACGGGTTAACCCACATAATGGCCCCCATACCTATCTTCGCTTTCACTCCAAAAAGCCCCCCAGTGTCCCATCTGGGTCAACCTAAACACGGGCTCCATGCCCCGTCCGGGGTAAATCCAAACAAGGATCCCCATGCCCCACCTGAGATTAACCCAAACAAGGGGGGCATGTCCCGTCTAGAGTTAACCCAAACAAGGCCCCCGATGCCCCATCAGAGGACCCCATGCCCCACTGGGGTGAACCCAAACAAGGCCCCCAATGCCCCATCAGAGGTCCCCCAAACAAGGCCCCCCAGTTCCTTCTGGGTAAACCCAAACCAGGGTCCCATGTCCCAGCTGGGGATAACGCAAGCAAGGGTCTTCATGCCCCATCTCGGGACAACCCAAGAGTGTCATCCAATAGCACGATCCATTAAGCGAATTGTGTGCGCCATGCATCCGAGGATCGGAGATATGTGAGTGGTTGGTAAGCAAGCCATAAAGGTTTACATGGCAATCCGACGGCTGCGAGCTGTTGGCAAGAGAGCCGCAAAGGTGAGGGGGTACATTGGGAGACTTGCTGGGGTAGCACCTGAAGGCACCACACCTTTCTGTGAGAGCCCGTCCGGTGGCGCCATGCCGATGACATCTGCCCCAGACCCAGCACCACCCAGCCGCGCCGAGCTGATCCAGCATACAACAGCAAGAGCACCGCCTCCAATGCACAGGGGTTCAATATGAAGCCCCGAAGCTCTCCCAGCACCGCGAGCACTGTGGCAATGCACCCGTGTCGTCAGGCATCAGATGCCGGGAACCGCACGCGGGACCAAAGAGGCGTACCTGTTGCTACACGCGGATCATTGGCCTCGGAGGCCTTCAACGAGCACTCGCTCAATGCTCTCGGGGGAGCCGGGCAATCTTCCAGCGCAACCTGCGCCGCCCACACATGCGATCCCAAACATCAGCCCCTCCCGTACCATACACCTCGTCCGTACATGCACTGCCGGACGTCACATCCTCCCGCACTGTTGGCGCTGCCCACATTTGCGCTATTACTCATTGGATATTAAAGCACCAGCTACAAAGCATGCAAATGTGGTGCTAACGATCGGATCTTCCTACCATGGCTATACAGCCCCCATCGAGCCACTGACCCGAGGCACATCAGGTGCCATGGGATGCGCCTCTGTGCCACCATCGAGCCACTGGCCCAAGGTACATCAGGTGCCAGGGGATGCGCCTCTGTGCCACCATCGAGCCACTGACCCGTGGCACATCGGGTGCCAGGGGATGCGCCTCTGTGCCACCATTGAGCCACTGACCCGTGGCACATCAGGTGCCATGGGATGCGCCTCTGTGCCACCATCGAGCCACTGACCCGTGGCACATCAGGTGCCAGGGGATGCGCCTCTGTGCCACCATCGAGCCACTGACCCGTGGCACATCAGGTGCCAGGGGATGCGCCTCTGTGCCACCATCGAGCCACTGACCCGAGGCACATCAGGTGCCAGGGGATGCGCCTCTGTGCCACCATCGAGCCACTGACCCGTGGCACATCAGGTGCCAGGGGATGCGCCTCTGTGCCACCATCGAGCCACTGACCCGTGGCACATCAGGTGCCAGGGGATGCGCCTCTGTGCCACCATCGAGCCACTGACCCGTGGCACATCAGGTGCCAGGGGATGCGCCTCTGTGCCACCATCGAGCCACTGACCCGAGGCACATCAGGTGCCAGGGGATGCGCCTCTGTGCCACCATCGAGCCACTGACCCGTGGCACATCAGGTGCCAGGGGATGCGCCTCTGTGCCACCATCGAGCCACTGACCCGTGGCACATCAGGTGCCAGGGGATGCGCCTCTGTGCCACCATCGAGCCACTGACCCGTGGCACATCAGGTGCCAGGGGATGCGCCTCTGTGCCACCATCGAGGCACTGACCCGTGGCACATCAGGTGCCAGGGGATGCGCCTCTGTGCCACCATCGAGCCACTGACCCGTGGCACATCAGGTGCCAGGGGATGCGCTTCTGTGCCCCGAACCAGTTAGCAAGTTTCAAGGTAGCCCACCGGAAGTTGCGATGGCCGAGAATTTCCCAGTCACCGCCGAAAGTCAAACTAATGAGTGACTCTCTGCCAACGTTTCGAGTGAAGGCACTAGCACTGTGAGGGGCGCGGTATGGTGCTTGCACGAGATTGATGGTGCGAGGCGGCATCGGTGATGAGCGGGGCGCGGTATGGTGCTTGCGCGAGCTTGATGGTGCGAGGCGGCATCGGTGATGAGCGGGGCGCGGTCTGGTGCTTGCACGAGTTCAAGAGATAATCAGACATATCGCACCGGGGGGAAAGCGAAGTTTGGACCGAAGTTGCATCGCACTTCAGCGAGCTGTGGTGGATTGGGGAGCGTGAAGATGGAGACAGAGGGAAGGTACTCTCCTTCGTGCAGGCCCCGGTATGCCACCCCCTGGCCGCAGTGCAGCCCCCTCCACTCAAAGAGGCCCCACATCAGCGTTACAAATATTCCTACGCTGCAAGCATGGGATAATTCAGCTTGGCTTTACGTGCCCTGCCACATCGGGCCTTGGCTAGAGTGTCATGTGTCGGGAAATCACGGCACGAGCAATTGTGTTGTGTGGAGTTCTGCCGATACTTTGAACTGGTCTTTGCTGACACTACAGACGTTCATTCACATCCCTCTTGCAGCCGAGTCTTGGCAAGATGCCTGGCATCGCTGTCCGGAGCAAAATGGAAGAGTTGCAGCTAGTAGGGTAAGGGCTGCTGAGACGAGTCGGGCAAGTCGTGGGAGAGACAGTTAGCACAAGGCGACAGACGCGTGGAAAGAGTGGGGTGAGAGGGGGAGTCCGAGGAAACGAATAAACGACGAGGTGAGAGATGGCGAAGCGAGTGCGGAAGAAGTCACGTTTTGAGATGACGTGAC
The DNA here is from genome assembly GCA_001247695.2 of Cymbomonas tetramitiformis. Classification (NCBI taxonomy): domain Eukaryota; kingdom Viridiplantae; phylum Chlorophyta; class Pyramimonadophyceae; order Pyramimonadales; family Pyramimonadaceae; genus Cymbomonas; species Cymbomonas tetramitiformis. The sequence continues at coordinate 23,346 of LGRX02033653.1, read as the reverse complement.
GCGAGAGACGAGCTGCCACGGAACAGCCTCGCAAAGTCTCCGGCGAAGATGCTCAAAGGCACACACTGCTCAAGCCAAGTGGATCGCCAGCCTGATGACGTGACGCGAGAGACGAGCTGCCACGGAACAGCCTCGCAAAGTCTCCGGCGAATATGCTCAAAGGCACACACTGCTCAAGCCAAGTGGATCGCCAGCCTGATGATGCTACGCAGATGTGCAGAGTTGCAGAAATTACAGATATGTGCAGTGTTGCACCTGCGACCTGCCATTCTTAGAAAAAGCGACCCAGCTGCTTTCGAGCGTGCGCAACGGATCCTCCGTTTGCGCTAGTTTGTATTGCTTGCCAGGGTTCGGGTCCCCTGACCAGGTAACCTGACGCCACGTAACAAACCAAGCGCATGCTGTGTGAGTGTTGGAGTGCCAGGCCGTGCTTTGTCTCTCGCCATGCACCGCGATGTTTTTCACAGTTGCGCGCAGAAAATAGATGGTTCCACGGCTCGCACCAGTGTCAGGCTTTGAGCTCAATGGTGGTCCTGGTTGCAAGGAGAGTCGCAAACGGCAAAGATAAAACTGAGGACGATGCGAAGTAAGATACGCACGCAAAAGTTGCTTCGCACTAGTCAAGTTCGCGAAAGTAAGTTAACGCCAGCAAGCGTTGCAAATTTTGTGAACGACATATAGGTCCACAAACTATTTAGTCCGCAATTGCGCGGCCCTCCATTCGCCTCCTGAGACTTACCAAACCTTGCGAGGGATCACGGGCAACGGAAGTGGTAGGTGGGAGGTAAATGTAGTGCCCGATGACGTCGCCCTCGCCAAAGGACTCTCCATATTCTTCACGGATACCCTTATGTACCTGGTCGACCCCACATCGGCAGCGTCGACAGTGAGGCGAACAAGCGGCAGCGGCGTCAGCAGCGAAGTTTATGCGCCGCACTACGACCGTCTTGCACGTGTTCATTTTATGAGAATAATCTTTGCAGGAGGCAGTTGACACAACCCTCGACTAGCTCCTCCGGCAGACACTTACAAGTCTCGGGACCCTACCTTAACCCCTTCTACATCTCGATAACTGTAACCATACGCATCGCACCCAACCGGCGCTTCGACGTCGGCCTTGGCCAGAGACCATCCAGAGCGTACGTGACCTGACTCGCCAAGCCTTGTCACTGTAGTTTCGAAATACCAAAAACCTTCTCGGACCCCATGTGTGGCTCGCGCCTGCGCAATGCAAAACTGCTCTTCGATTAGGATAAAGGTGTTGTAAAGGAAGCCACGTGTACAGCTGTGAAATCACGCTATCCCTGTGCAAACAGGGTCTGCTGACATTTGGTATAATCAGAAAGAAAGGCAGGATCGCACCGTGCGGTATCCTTTCTCGCTTTTCATCGTCAGGCGATCGGTTGATATCTGGATCTGAGATGCTTTATCCTTAAGAGAAAGCTGGTAATAGACAACACCAATTTCGTATCAAAAACATGTTTCTGAATGAATTCCATAACTAGCGCGCAACTCAATGTGTCAAATCCAAGGATTGGCGTTCCATGGAATTGGAGACACGTGGCCACGGCGACACTGAATATGCCCTCCAGTCCGTTAAACTTTCAAGCACCCAAGTGGTGACAAGCGGAGCACGGTGGGATTCCTGACCTGCACAGGTTGCCAATCATCCAAGTCGTTTCCATCCTTATCCTGGCACAAGCGGAGATCCGAATTATATTGTAGCGGTGTATTAGCACTAAAGCGCACAGCGATTCCCTCTTGGGCAGAAACAAGAATCCTGTAGATTCGAAAGTACCTCTGGGCAGAAAGGATAAATTTTTACGTAGTCTTTCTCATCCCCGTGCACATCGACACTGGTCTCGATAAGAGGAGCCGGCGTAAGACCTTTCGAAATTCCCTTCGCTACCGATCTTCCCTTCCCTTTCTTTTTCGTTCCCGCCTTCGGCAAATGCTCTTGGCTCCCTTGTACTTCACCTTTCACGGAAACTCTTGCGACGAAACGTGGAGCCGCAGAAATGTTTGCTTTGTGAACGGTATTCAGAGACTCCGGCGCGGTTTGAGGCGACTCGTCTATTTGTTGGGGCTCTTGAGTTCGCACACGCTTGTTCGAGTCGTCGAGCGTTGAAGCTTGAGCAACGCTCGCTTCGTTTTCGAAACCTCTTTTTGCAGGCAGTTCTGCATTATTTTCGCCTGACTCTAATAGCGCAGGTACTTCCCCTTCCAGCTCTGCCATTTTGTTTACAAGTATCCAAGGAATTTGACGTTTTGTTCAGCTTTTTCAAACGCTTTTCATTCACATATTTCTCGACTGTTGAACAGAGTTCGGAGGACGGAGCGGAGCGGAGTTCGAGTTGGTCCAGCATCATCCGATCGATCATGATGATCGGTAGGGGTACCCAACTAAAGCTTAGCCGTCCAATAATTTCAGATCGTGAAAATCGGAATGTCCGAAGAGATTTCTGGGGAGCGACGAACGGACGAAGGAGTATATCGTATTTTGATCTGTAGGATGTCGGCTTTTTTTATTTTATATGGACTGTCGGATTCCGGAAATTACAGTACCCCTGAAATGAACGGACCATTTTAAGTTGTGCAGCTCAAAAATGATCGGCAGTCGCAGTCTCGCAGATCACAACATGCAAGGCGGGTCTCGAGAGCGGCTCAGATGTCACGCGACGGGCGGGGGATTCAATCTACCGACGGATGGTCGGATGCTCAATTGCTCATGTCGATGTGAGGTTTCATTAAAACAACTCAAGAAGGAAGAACTATTGTACTCTGGAACCCGAGTCTCCGGACCGAAATAGCGCGAATATTACTTAGGGTTTGTAACGCAGATTGAGCTTATGGGCGTCCGGAGACTGGGAGACCGGAGGCTTTAGACGAGCTCATCCACAATCATCAAGTAACGCAGCCCTCGAATCGAATCGCGGGTAGCCGCGCGAAGCGCGGCTCGTCTAAACTCTCGGGACGAGAGTAGAAGAACTAGAACTGTGAACTCTAATAAGACGCACGCTGTATGACATGACATGACATGTCATGCCATGAGTCATGACACAACAGAATCTCATCTCAGCATCGAGAATGCGAGAACAACTCGAACTGAGACGGTCGGGTGACACAACAACAAGAACAAGGGAGGTTTTTTTTGGGCGTTTCCGGTTTCGGGGCAGATGATGGGCAGAGGCCAACTAGCAAAGGTTCAAAGTGTCATTCCACCTCCCAATTTGTATGCCCTAATTTATCTCGTCGTTTATCCACCCTTTGAGGAATAGGAAAAAGATGCGTTATGCCTTGCTCCAGAATTATTTCAGGGAAATTTGGTTTACTTGAGAGGTAGCAAGTTGGTTTTCTGTCCGTGGTTGTGCACAAAGCGTCGGAAGGAAGCAGATGGAATGTAGGATGCCACCCGCAAGCAAGCTGCAGTAATTTCAGAGTGCGAAGGGAACTATTGTGAAAGAAAATGGTTTTTGTTCTTGAAGGAGACGAGGATGGTGGAGGGCCTAGCCATCCGTTCTCCCATCTCCCAGAGAATCGACCAACCCCTGCCAGACGAAAACAATCACCGCCACGCACACGTTCTCCCCACTCCGCCATCCGAGGTCCGACTTTTGGCAACGTGCCCCTCCCAGCGGATGGTTTGGCGAGCTTAAAAATGAACTCTTCCTGTGCTCCGCGAGAAAGTACCAAGGCAAAAAATCTCAAGAAGTTCGTCGCCTTCCTCAAGAGATGCCAGGATAACAAGAATCCGGGGGGGCTTGACGATGCTATCAAACGCACCTCTTACGATTTTTCCTTGAACAAATTCAGCCAACAATTTAATCAGGAGACCCCTTTGGTGGTTCAGAGACCAGAGAGTCCGGACTCGGTTAACTCACTCGCGCCCCCTCTCGACAACTTCCCCTCCGAGCTCAGCAGCGACAACCTTCGTCTGCATCGGCTGACACCAGCCGAAATCCCGACAATAGACGATAACTGGTACTAAATCGCTGCATATTTTGCTACTCGTACTCTATCTGCTTGCACTGTACGAAGGATCCACCCACCCACGTGCCATTGCCTTCAGTTGCAGGCAGGGTCGTTGGGCATGCTATCTGGCTGTGGGCACTGACAGCAAGCAGCTGCGAGGAAGGACTTAGGGCGTTGCCAGCAGCGGTGAATACACGTTTCCTAAGGTTTATGGTTTTCCACCTAAGTTTTGGTATCTCCATAAGATTAAGTCGCCCAACTAAGTCCTTAGGGCCTGAGGGGGGCACCGGCTGAGCTTTCTGACACAGGGGTGGCAAGGATATGTCGCCCGTATTCATGAACAAGTATCAGCCCCCTCCTGTGAATTACGCGAAGAGGAGATTACAGGTTCGAAAACCTGACGAACCGATGGCTGTGTCCAACGTCGGTCTCGCTGCCTTGTGTAACACGCCACCCTCGTGGAGTCAGCCGGATGCTTCTGAGAAGGTTAATTCAGTTTAGGGTCATTCCAGTTGATTCTGTGGCGTGTTTGCACAATCTCGCGGCGTAGCGACAGCGAGCTGCAGTGTGCGGCGTAGCGACAGCGAGCTTCAGTGTGCGGCGTAGTGATATCCAGCTGCAGTCTACTATCGAGCTTCAGGTTTCTGGGCATGCGTCTGCAGGCTCGCGCCGCAGCTGCAGAGAGCGTGCGTGTCTTTTCGAGCTTCAGGTCACCAGTCCGCCGGGATGATGAAGAGGTACGCATATCGCATGATTCTGTGTGCGCCAGCCACGACTGTGTGTGCTCATGTCTCACGCGAGAGCCCCCTGACCGTGCGCAACCGTCCGACGTTGACGCCCGGACGCCTTCCTGCGAGTGCCGGAGGCCGCACTACAGCTGTGCTACAAGAGGCTTGCACTCGCCGCAAAGTGCAGCTTGCTGTAACAGTGCCTCATGAGCACTTGACTTAGCAAGTGACGAGTCTAGGGCGCCTTGGCTCTGGAACTTTTAGGAAATGAAGCTTCACAGCGCATTCGCCCGCGGGCTTTACATCGAGCTTGAGCACACGAGGCTCCTTGCTGTCAGCGGTTGGCTGCGCGAAGTTGGGGGCACGAGGCGGGTTGCACACTGCTACGAGCCTCAGATGGCTGAAGACGAGGCGGCTGCACGATGTTGGTTGCATCGCAAATGCTGCCGGAGTGTGTGCATGTGTTCTTGTGTGAAGGCGTGCAGCTTTGCGCGCGTTTCTTCCCCCTCCTTCACTGTGCAGGTGGCGGGCCCCACTTAAATTACGACCGCTGCCCGCTGTTCTGTGCCGCAGATGCGCACCTTAAATTACGACCGCTGCCCGCTGTTCTGTGCCGCAGATGCGCACCTTAAATTACGACCGCTGCCCGCTGTTCTGTGCCGCAGATGCGCACCTTAAAGCCGAAGGTTGAGATTCCGGGCCCGGGCACGTACTTTCCACGAATTGGGCGTTCTGTCGGAACCAACGACCTCTCTCTTAGGGTGCGCCCACACCCCCCCCCCGTGACTTGAACGCGAGCCTCCGAGAGCTGACTGTAAGCGCCAGTGTCATCGAAGGTTGCTTGCTATCACTGGCCAGTGCCTGTACCAGTCGCGCGACACTGCCTGGGGTTGATGGAGGTTATGCCTGATGGGAATTTCCCACGGATCACAGAGTCCTCCCGTGTGGCCGACCGTTTCTATGCTCACTTCACCAGACTTTTCCTCGATCTCTCATCGAAAGGCAGTCTTTAATCCCCCCCCTCTTGCCTCCTCTGACTAGTCTTGTCATGGTGCTTTCAGTCGGTGCCTCGTGATCAGTGCTTCGGAAACAGCAGCTATCGCCAACTTGATCTAAAGGAATCGGAAGCTTACCTGCGCCAACGAGAGAGGCCTAAAAAGTGCGGAATCCACCCTCAGCTGTTGCAGCCCCTTGTGACGTGGAGGACACATCTGAAAGCTCCTGCCCTATCTTGTCACACTGATTCAGAATAATAAGAGGCTCCGGCGCAGTGCACATTTCGAGCTTCGACAGAGTCTCTCTTCTGTCGAGACGTGGGTCGAACTTCATCCTGGGAGCAGGACAAAAATGGAGGGCATTATGCGCACCTTCTGAAGGGGACCGAGCCTGTTCTTGACAGGAAGCGAACTGAGAAGCTGGGAATTGATGGAGTACCTTGCAATTTCTAGTTGGCTTGAGGACACAAGATAGAGGGAGGGAAGAGAGAGCGGGGACCAGAGTTGTGAGCTTGCATGCATGAAGGTGCTTGGCGCTCCACAATTGACACTATGTGGTCGGGTTTGCCATTTTCGACACATTGACAATTCGGGTGTATCACCTTATTAACTCTCTGCAACACAATGAATAATATCACAGTTGACTCATGCATAGGTAACAAGTACTCATCTCCTTCCACAATTTCTGAATTCCGATGGAGTCCCTTCTCTGTTTCTCGTGATATCACCTGACCTCGACTTTTGTATTCTTTAGAACTTCTTTAGAACTCACATCCTTTCTATTTCTCATAGTAAACGAGATTCGATGTTCTCCTCGTAACTCTTAATGCGGATTTTTGTCTCATGAAAGATATCATCAGTAATACTTGTATATCTTCAGGGTTATTCACCCGCCATTTTTTTCTACCTCCGGCATTTCCGACATTTTTGTTTTACCGACAATTTCTTTACCGACACTTCTACCGACATTTACCGACACTCTGGCCAGCAGCGCCTCTGCTGCCGGAAGATTGGCTTATCGCACGGCGTTTTTGACCCGACCGGCGTTTTCCTCGTCAGATTTTACCTCAATTAAACTTTTTCATCGCCCGATTTGCTTAATTTTACGAAAAGTTCTCTTTTCGTTTGTGGACCCTATCCTTGGGTTTGCAGAATTCTGCACTCAGCGGTCAGCGGCCATGTCCACTGCGCGCCAGCGTGCGCATATGGCCGGTGTGCGTTCAGCGTTGGCATCTCTTCGACTACATCGACGACATTCTACCCTTGGCTTTGGTCTGGTGGTGTCTGGTGGTGCTTAGCCTCTTTGGTTTTCATGTATGCAGTGTCCATTTTTCGAGCATACGAAGCATATTTGTGAGCCACTGTGCCGCAAGAACGTTCAGAAACCACCTAGCTATGTTCTGTTGAGTGGGATGCTAGTCAAACGCAGGGGAGTTTTCACTCGGTGCACTATCAATTGCCATGATAACGACATCCAAGTAGTCATCCTTATAGCATCCTCCTCCTGGAAGGACATAAGGATCATCACCCGTCGAGTAGCCATGAGGGATGAATGGGATAGTATTGTGCGGAAATCTGAATACAAGTTTGTAATCTTTTGCAAACCAGGTTTCTTGGCGTTTTTTGGAGAGAGAGGAAGAATTTATGTTCTTGAGAAACCCGGAGCCGTGTTTGCTGGTCTATGGCCCATTCCTAAGGTGGTCATTGCCGCCGAGGAACACCCATTATCTTTACCATCGAAAGGAGGGTTACCATAAACAATCCTTCCAATGCCCGTGACATGATGCGAGGCACCCCGGGGGAAGGGATCATTAACCCCCCCCCCGATCGATTAACATCCGATTAAACGATGGGGTTTTCTGGCCGGAGAAGGTTTGGCCGAACGCCAATGGAAGCGAAGGCAGGTGCGATCAGATACGACGTCACGGGTCACGCGCGACATCCTTCCAGCCCTCAAGCTATCTTGTTGAGGGCTGTTGTCCACTTGTCTCGTAATGTACTGAGGTCTAGTCACTCCCGACCCGATCCGATCGATGTGTGTAAAAAGGAAATATTCCTTCGGTATCCAGGTGGCATACAACTATACGTAAACCATCTCCTATCGATCATAAGTACATTCCACAAGAGAGCACCCCGCTGAAATTATTTATTGGCCCTTAAGGTATATTCGGAGCATTTACCATGTGACGTGCTCCATATCGCCTTCCACACGAGTTTGACATGGCAGCGTACAGTGAGCTGCACGAAATCTCCAGGCCTCCCGTTCCTCGTCTCCGAAATTTTCATAATGCTTCTCGAAGTCGCACGTGGCAGCGAATATCATATACTGAATTATTATACATAAGGTTTTTCTCTTGGGGGCCTCGAGAGACGAGTATTATCATTTATATGATATATCGAAACCGTATTTAATCTTGGTTTCACTTTTTGGAACGTTTCGCCAAGTCAGTAATGGGAACATAATTATCATCTCAGGCGAACTGTCTCGGCCAACCCGATTGGCCCGCCGAGGAATATGCAATTTCGATGGAAAGATCTTTGGTATAACGGAAGATAGCTTTTCGATGAGGTGGCATTGTTCCGGGGAGATGGCGTTCGCATGGAAGGACATAATGATGATAAATCAGACAAAAGCAATAAATCGTGAGCCCTGAGATCAAATAGATGAAAATCGAAGCGTGGACCTTCCTTTGAATTTGAACCTCAATTTGAACTTCGTGCTTCATTTCAAAAATTTCAAGAGAGGCATTCTACTGCTGTCGGAGCATACGATAGCATCCAGCGTTTGCAGGTAAAGTCAGGCCTCCAGCATGTGAATATTTTGTGTCTAGCGTGGATATTAGTCAGCTAGGCTGCACCCCTATAGATATGTGTGTCCGAGTCGTGTCTCACCGTCCCTGCATGCGTTTGGCCTATGGACTGCGCTGCAGATCATATGTAGGTCCGAGTCGTGTCGCACCGTCCCTGTTTGCGTTTGGCCTCTGGACTGCGCAGCAGATGATATGTAAGTCCCGCCGAGTCGTGTCTCACTGTCCCTGCATGCGTTTGGCCTATGGACTGCGCTGCAGTATGTAAGTCGAGTCGTGTCTCACCGTCCCCGCATGCGTTTGGCCTATGGACTGCGCTGCAGGTATGTAAGTCCGAGTCGTGTCTCACTGTCCCTGCATGCGTTTGGCCTATGGACTGCGCTGCAGTGAGATGATATGTAAGTCCGACTCGTGTCTCACTGTCCCTGCATGCGTTTGGCCTCTGGACTGCGCCGCAGATAATATGTAAGTCCGAGTCGTGTCTCACTGTCCCTGCATGCGTTTGGCCTATGGACTGCGCTGCAGGTATGTAAGTCGGACTCGTGTCTCACTGTCTATGAATGCTTGCGTGTGTCGAGCGTATATTTGTATAGACGAGTAAGCCCGAGGAGTGAGACTAACAGATGCATCGGTTATGGGGGTGTTGCGGTGTGGGCGTAGGCATGGGCCGCAAGCGGGGCAAAAGATCAAACTTTGCGCGGCAGAACAAACGGGACAAAAAAAGATTTTTTGCAGAGAGCGAACAACTTCGCACAAGCCCTGCTGGTACTGATTTTGAGAGTGATAAGGGGGCAGACGTCCATACCCCGCCCGTTGTCACCCAACTGCAGGATGAACTCTGCAGTGAAAGAAGTGGCGGGAATTCTGAGGCGGAGGGAGGCGACGTTACCCAAATTTCGACGGACGACGAGATGGATGACACGGAGAGTTGTTGTACCAGCATCCCCAAGACCAATTCGCCCGCGTCCCTGTCTCCTCCCCGTCCGTTTAGCTCGCGGGTCCCATCCAGCTCGCGTCCCCAAACGAGTGGATATGGCTTTTTGTGGCGGGACAAAAGCCAATTTTCTAGAAGGCAGAGCGTTCAAATAAAAATTAGCTGCCAACCAACCTGCCAACCCTCCGACTTTCCCGCACAACGTCGTGTCCCTCCGTCGGATGTTCACGTTACTGCATTTCACAAGGTCCTAGGCAACAAAGCGAAACAAAGACGGCAACTGGAACGGGGATGCGTCCTTGTAGATGAGGCAAAGCGGATGTCAACACACACACGACTGTGTGTTGATGACCGCACAACGATCCCAGCGACACCACCACCACCACTATCAACCAAGCGATCCTTTTTGAATCGCCGGCCATTATTCCCACAGTGAGTGTATAGAATACCGTAGAATAGAGTAGTGTAAAATAGTTATTACTGTAACATATTATAGTTATTACTGTAACATATTATAACATCATACGAGCGTTAGCATGCTATATTCTCTCTCCTCTGCTGAGCTCGCCAGATTATTTGGTTGGTGCTAACTTGAGATAATGGGAAGCTTATTCACACTCAGTCTCAATACAACCTTAGGCATACATTAATTAGCTCTGCGCGCGTATTACCATGTGTAGATTTACCATGCAATCATGGTAAAGCATACCATTCCTCATGAGGTCGATTTTATAGGGTAACCCAAAATGCCTTCCGCCGTTACGCGAAATGGGGAAATACCCTACAGATTTTGGGTTCGGGATGGGTTGATGCGGAGCATCCTTAATTATAGATATATGTATCACGAGCTCAGGAAGCTATCGTATGCATGATGGATCGAAGTGCATCGATAGATATCGATTTTACAGCGAAACTCACAATGGCTTCGCGCAGCTTCGCGTAATATGAAATACCCTACGGATTTTCGGTTCCGGTCGAGATGAGCTGATGCTGAGCATTCCAAATGATAGATTTATGTGTTGTGAGCTCAGGAAGCCATCATATGCATGATGCATCGCGGTGCATCCCGAGATATCGATTTTATAGTGTAGCTCACAATGGCTTCCGCAGTTTCGCGTGATATGAAATACCCTACATATTTTCGGTTCCGGTCGAGATGGGCTGATGCTGAGCATTCCAAATGATAGATTTATGTGTTGTGAGCTCAGGAAGCCATCATATGCATGATGCATCGCCGTGCATCCCGAGATATCGATTTTATAGTGTAGCTCACAATGGCTTCCGCAGTTTCGCGTGATATGAAATACCCTACATATTTTCGGTTCCGGTCGAGATGGGCTGATGCTGAGCATTCCAAATGATAGATTTATGTGTTGTGAGCTCAGGAAGCCATCATATGCCTGCTGGATGGTCGTGCAACCATAGATATCGATTTTATAGTGGAACCCGAAATGCCTTTCGCAGTTTTGTTGCGCATGTTGTGAAAAGCTATGGAAATGTCGGTTGCCGTCCATATCTGTTGATGCTGAGGGTTCGGAACGATGAATTTATGTGTTGTGAGCTCAGGGAGCCATCATTTGCATGATGGATCGCGGTGCATCCCGAGATATCGATTTTATAGTGAAGCTCACAATGGCTTCCGCAGTTTCGCGTGATATGAAATACCCTACATATTTTCGGTTCCGGTCGAGATGGGCTGATGCTGAGCATTCCAAATGATAGATTTATGTGTTGTGAGCTCAGGAAGCCATCATATGCATGATGCATCGCGGTGCATCCCGAGATATCGATTTTATAGTGTAGCTCACAATGGCTTCCGCAGTTTCGCGTGATATGAAATACCCTACATATTTTCGGTTCCGGTCGAGATGGGCTGATGCTGAGCATTCCAAATGATAGATTTATGTGTTGTGAGCTCAGGAAGCCATCACATGCATGATGCATCGCGGTGCATCCCGAGATATCGATTTTATAGTGTAGCTCACAATGGCTTCCGCAGTTTCGCGTGATATGAAATACCCTACATATTTTCGGTTCCGGTCAAGATGGGCTGATGCTGAGCATTCCAAATGATAGATTTATGTGTTGTGAGCTCAGGAAGCCATCATATGCATGATGCATCGCGGTGCATCCCGAGATATCGATTTTATAGTGTAGCTCACAATGGCTTCCGCAGTTTCGCGTGATATGAAATACCCTACATATTTTCGGTTCCGGTCGAGATGGGCTGATGCTGAGCATTCCAAATGATAGATTTATGTGTTGTGAGCTCAGGAAGCCATCATATGCATGATGCATCGCGGTGCATCCCGAGATATCGATTTTATAGTGAAACCCAAAATGCCTTCCGCAGTTTCGCGTAATAAGAGATACCCTACATAATTTCGGGTTCGGTCGAGATGGGCTGATGCTGAGCATTCCAAATGATAGATTTATGTGTTATGCGCTCAGGAAGCCATCATATGCATGATGCATCGCGGTGCATCCATTGATAGCGATTTTATAATGAAGATCACAATGGCTTCCGCGTGATATGAAATACCCTACATATTTTCGGTTCATGTCGAGATGGGCTGATGCTGAGCATTTTAAATGATAGATATATTTGTTATGAGCTCAGGGAGCCATCATATGCCTGATGGATGGTCGTGCATCCCGAGATATCGATTTTATAGTGAAACCCAAAATGCCTTCCGCAGTTTCGCGTAATAAGAGATACCCTACATAATTTCGGGTTCGGTCGAGATGAGCTGATGCTGAGCATACGGAATGATAGATATATGTGTTATGAGCTCAGGAAGCCATCACACGCCTGATGCATCGCGGTGCAACTCGAGATATCGATTTTATAGTGAAACCCAAAATGCCTTCCGCAGTTTCGCGTAATAAGAGATACCCTACATAATTTCGGGTTCGGACGAGATGAGCTGATGCTGAGCATACGGAATGATAGATATATGTGCTATGAGCTCAGGAAGCCATCATATGCATGATGCATCGCGGTGCCTCCATTGATAGCGATTTTATAATGAAGCTCACAATGGCTTCCGCGTGATATGAAATACCCTACATATTTTCGGTTCCTGTCGAGATGGGCTGATGCTGAGCATTTTAAATGATAGATATATTTGTTATAAACTCAGGGAGCCATCATATGCCTGATGGATGGTCGTGCATCCCGAGATATCGATTTTATAGTGAAACCCAAACTGCCTTCCGCAGTTTTCTCGTAATATGAAATACACTACGCATCAGTTCAGGATATGCTGATGCTGAGGGTTCAGAACTATATATACATTTGACGTAATATCTATGATAACAATATTGCGATATTATCATGTGCATGAAAACAGATTTCATTTGTTTTGACTCATCATACACCGAGGGGAAGGTGGGTCGGCCGACCATATCACTTAAATGGTTAGGGTGCGGCCCGAGCATATGTTCTCACCTGCCTATCAGGTGAGAACACGTGCTTGGGCGTATGGGGCTGTCAGGTTTTGAACCTGAGCTGACTGGGTATTGCCAACCAGATTTCAACCGCTCTTAAAATCTCGGCGTTCCAGCGCTGAGGCACAAGTCGTGCAAGCTCCGATCGTGGTGTGCTGTGTCACACGGGACTCAAACGGGATCTCAAGCCCGGCAGCTTGTGCTGCAGGCACGGGTCGCGCGGTGCAGTGCCCTCTCTTTGCGAAACACCGTTCATATAAAGGAATAAACGGCACATCATGCAATGCTATATGTGGGGCAAGTGCTTGGCCTTAATACTTTTAAGGCGAGGCTCGGGTACATGACTTCGTGCCCGAGAGCGTGTACCCGAGCGCCGGGGCTGTCAGGTTTTTAACCTGAACTGACCGTGTTCTCATCGGTCGGACTGCAGCCCCTCTTATGATTGCAAGCACACCTTATATGTTCTTGTTACAGGTACACAGATGCTGTGCCGTGCCGCGTTAGGAGGGATCCCATAAAAGGTTGCTCGAGTGGAACACCAGGCAGCGTTATTCGTGCCCGGGGAATATTGAATGCTATCGAGATTCGAGTACATGTTCTCAGTTTGCAAACCGAGAACTTGGGGCTGTCGGGATTTGTACCTGGGACACTGCAGCCACTACAGCCTATACACTACACAACCAAAGGTGCAAGTGATATCTCAGCCTCGAACTGAGACCTCCGGACTGAGTGTCCAGCGCTCTGAATTAAGCTAATATCACAAAGAAGGATGCGTCTATGATCCGCAACGGAAACGCCTGCGCTCACGAACCCAGCTGGGATGCAGCAGAGCACCCTTGCAAGACAGGCGAGAGAAAGCCCTAAGCTAGAAGATAGGCGTACTCGTAAAGCGTGGAAGTAATATCTCAGAGTCACACTAAGACCTCCGAATGTAAAAACCGGCGCTCTTTTGAGCTAGTATCACCGAAAAGATGGCTTCCGAAGAAGGACCTGCAGCGGACTCGAAAGCAGTCACTGACGCTCAAAGGTACTGCAGAAAGTGCTTACGGCTCCGCGAACGTACCTGCCAGCGATATTTCCTGAACGGCCTAGCCGTGGAAGTGGGTGACAACTCAGAATCGAACTGAGACCTCTGGAAAAGGTTTCCAGCGCTCTTTCTTGAGCTAATGTCACAACAATGAGCCGTTCTCCCTGAAAATGGTGCACAGCAAGACGGGCGTGCCGTGCGTTTGTGAGAAAATCCTGATTGGGGTACCTCGTTGTGGACTGCAGCTGAGAAAAATAAGCGCTTCGCAGACATCCCTACACAAACCCGGCAAATAGCCCAGTGATACTGTGTACGCTTGTTACGGATGCTCGACTCCCCGCACAACTCTCGCGCGACAGAACACAATAAGCAACGTCAATACGAAGGCTGCTAAAACTTTCACAGGAGCAGCCTCACAAAAATGTAACGGGCGTTGGCTGGAAACAGACAAGTTTAAGACAAACCTGTGAAAGCAAACAACAGCAGCGATGTTGATGGCGTGAGTTGCATGAGAAAGGATGCTAAATATCATCGTTCGCGGAAACCATTGGTCGACCGCCAATGATTCCATCTAAAATACCTTCGGGATCTGACCTGTATGCACTGTTGGACACCGGAATCTGTATCACCACTAAAAACGCGAGAAACCTGTCAGCGACAAATATCCGAGATGACGTTGCATTAATTCATTTTATTGGGAAATTTTTCTACGACCGACGGATTGAAGAGGCTCTCATCTAATGGCGTTGGGCTTGAGTCATGATACGGTGATGCAGTCGTCGTTTTCGGGACCCGAAAAGTGCATGAGATCAGGTCGGGTCACGTGGCGTGGCATGGGCAAATAAATGTCTTGGAAAGCAATCTTTTGATGGTACAGTTCTCTAAATTTGCTAGCAAGATACTTTATATAATCGCAGGACCTCCTAAAAACGAAACATCCTGAGTGCTCTGGATGACTGTGGCATATTGCTCGGAATTACTATTATAAGCAGGTTCGGGGGGGGTAGTCGCGGTCATGACCGACGGATTGAATGGGCTCTCATCTAATGGTATCAGGTTCGGGCCAATGCATTCACCTCTGAATCGATTCTCATGATGCCTTTCGACACAAGCATTGCAGCGTGTGCTTACGTCAGTCCTGAATCGTTTCTCGTCCACAATTCGAAAGATGTCCAAAATATCGCGTGGAGTCATTTACGGACATCATTGGTCGGAATCACTGACTGTATGGTCGGAATCGCTGACTGTATGGTCGGAATCGCTGACTGTAAATTAATTTCAGAGGTGTGTCATATGGTGGAACATGCCGCGTGGCAAGAAGAAATTGTATAATTGCAAGCATGGCAAACACAAATTCCTTTACGATGGTATCTTAGATGCTTTGAAACGAATTTCCGTTGGCTCGTCGATGATTCAAGATATCAGGTCATCTCGGCATGACACAGTCTGTATGGGTCGATTACGAAACGAGATTCCGGGGGGGTGTCCGGCGTCATGTTGGGTTTACATAAGCATCCCAGGAAAGGCCATCAAAGCCAATTCTCCCGTGCGGGCAAAACGGTCTGAGGACTTTTTGCATTCTTGCAGTGGGAATGCATCTTCTCGTGTAAATCCTTGGGTGTGAATTCAGTGGGTTCGAGAAAAGCTCACAACCATTTTTGCACAAGTTCCTGTCATCCACAAGAATGTCTAAATGGTGATTGTATAGCAGTTTCCTAGCAGCGAAAAATGCTTGTAGGAGCGAGCAAAGCTCGCTCCGGAATTTGTGGAAATCTGGGGTGGGGGTGTGGAAATTTTCTGGGGCGCTCTGGGGGCCGCAGGCCCCAGTGTTAAGAGGGGGGCCGTAGGCCTCGTGGGGAATTCTCAGGGCCCGCAGGGCCTCAAATTCGTGGAAATTAAGGCTAAATCTGGTCCTTGACAAAGGCTCGGGCCAGCTTTTCTGTGGAAATCCATCGCGTGACACCTACGAGTGACACAATCTCGCCGATCGAAATGGAAAAAATACTCTGAACTCTCCAAAATCTGAATCGCCGAATCCACGCAGTTTGCAAACTAGCTTCGGCGATTTCCACAAACCTGCTTCAGAGCGGGCGGTGAGTCTGAGTGCGCAGGATAACGCCGCGTGGAAGTGGCTTTAGAAATATGAGTGCTTACGCAAGCAAACAGAAATTGCGGTGCAAACACTGCCCGAAATATATTCGGAAAGATGCCATGAAAAAAACTTACACGTCACAACTAGATTTTAAGGATCGGGACACTACACGTGTGCGACTGAGCGAAGAGGACTTTCCTATGCTGTGTGCACACCAAGCAGAGATAGAGACGCAGGGTACTTCCCAAGGTGTGTCTTTGAAGATAGCACCAAGTCACTGTGGCAATTTCAGGAAAGCTTTTCAAGCAGTTTGTACGACGCGCTTAGCGAAATGGTGCGATCTTATCCTGGAGCACTTCACTACCCGTTTTCTGCATATTCCTTGTAGCATGTTAAATTGAAATTCTCTATTAAGGAATCGTACGTTTTTCGCGAAGGAATATTCCCGAATTTCAAAATTTTCGCCTGCGGCTTTTTTTGTGGAAATCCCGAGCGGCTCGCTCGGCAATTTGCATTTTCCGCTGCTAGGAGCAGTTTTTGGGGTCACCCGATTCAAATTTGCAGAATTTGAAAGCTTCATGAATATCATGGGCTCTATTGGCGTATTCGGAAAGCGAACATGGGTTCTAGGAGATAGCGCTAGCGTGACACCAGTTACCTCATAACGGTCCGATTTTTCCAGCCTTGCGACACACGCACGCGTAAGACCCGAACCCTGAGAGCTGGCCTGCACTTAGATCCTCCCCGCCCTACCCCCCACCAACCACTCCGAACATATTAGAGCCCTATTATGCCCCTGCTCCCAGCACAACCATGCTCAGCACCCCCTGCTAGCCCCCCCCCTACCACAATCTACATTAACAACTTTTTGCACTAGAATTAGGGGTGCCCCAACGGGTTTGGGTGGCACGGGCGCGGTAGTCCCACATCCCACGTGATGTCCTTCGACATCCCCACCATGCAGCTTGCCTTGGGCATCGACCTACACACTACTACTCCGCTAGAGCACGCCAACTGCCGCACCCCGGCTACCTGTCCGCCCACCAACGATCGCGGTCTGGGGGGTGGACCGTCATCGAGATGTATCCTCTGAGGCACGGTATCGATATTTCCGATATTCTATATATCGATATTTAATTCGCTTTTTAATTTTCGATTCAATCGTGAACCCACTAAGAATCTGGGTGGGAAAACTCAGAGCTACAATAAGTTACAGGAAAGTCAAAATTGCTGCAGGCGAACTGGAGATGCGCATCGTTATCGGTTCGCCGTCGTCTGAGTAAAACTGCGTCGGTGTCGCTCGTTGGGATTCGAGCTTCGATTAGGTATTTAAGTATTCACCTAAGTAATTTGCATCGGTCCGTCCTTATGAAGGGCAGGGCTTCACTGATTGGCACTGGTGAGCGTAGTTCCCGAGTAGTTCTAGTATATATAAGTGGTCGACACCAGGAACAAATTACATTTCTTCCAGTGCATTGACACTCAATTGTCTATGAACCGTTGTATAATCTCATACGTCGTTGCCCAGCATCGTGCCATGCTCTCTAGTCTAGTCTAGTATAGTATCAATCATCAAGTGTGGCATACTGTCGCACTGTCGTAGTCGGAGACGGAATTTTCTGAATTTCATTACCAACGCACATGTCGTACTATATTGTGGGTATGAGCACAGTGAACTGTCGTATGACTTGAAACCAAAGGCATGCCTCTGAATTCGGGTACTAGCCGTGCAACACACTCTTCACGCGCTTGAAGCCATCGCAACTCCGGTCTAGGAACATTGTCTATGGAAGCATATCCCTTCCTGCTCATACCAGAGCCATCTCCTATACGCATTTTGGGACATTTCAAGAGTATCGGGCCCTTTCTTGTAATGTTGCTGACTATAAAGTGCAACGTAATGTCCTCGCAGGTCGGTTTGTGATGAAGAATAAAATCTCTGAACCTCGCGGGCGCTTGCATGAACGCATGCAACCAACGCACGTGGAGAAAATTTGCAGCTCCTGTTGTCAACGCCTGACGTTTCAAATGGCCTCCTCCGTCAGGTGGCATTTTCCCTAGAGTTTTGTCGGTTACGTACCGCCAACTGTTACTGTCCGGTTGATGGACCAAGGAGCGAGGAAACAGACCAGCAATCCTTGTTGGAGAGTCAAGCAACGCCTTGTACGCAGTTGAAAAAGCTTTTTCTTCCAGCACTAAATCGTCGTCGGTCAGGAAGACGAAACGGGTTGGCACAGCGTCATAATGGCGATACCGATTTGTGAGGGAGTTGTCGCGCTCCCAGAAAACCTGCACACAGAACCCACCGCACAGATCCCTCCGGGAGATACTCAACGAAAGTAGAAGCGCCGTGTTTAACAATGGACGTGATACAGCTATGCTCCCTTTGCATGAAAGCGAACGAAGGTTGTATCGACAAGCGGAAGTCCCGGGCCGCTGCGTGGAGCAGGCTGTTGCTCGAAGTGGAACATTTTCAATTTCACTGAGTCGTTCACGAGTGGGTCAAGTGGACTTTTCCTGGAAACCAGGTCACACTGCTCGCCCACAACCGGGATATTCCCCTTCAATTCGACAAGAAGCAGCTTACTTGCGTGCAGATGACTTTCACCGACTCCAGCGCGTCCTCAGGGAAAGGCTCTCGCCCGTTCCAGACCAGTATGATTTTGGCGATGAAGGAATGCATCCTCGAATACCAGTTCATCTGGTACAAGGATCTCCGCAAGTGGATACTCGTTATTATTACGGTGAACTTGTTCCTCGCTTTGGGGATATAGTCGAGGGAGTGCCAGTTCTCAAAATGCATATCTAAGTCACTCCCCAACCTCGTGTACCCACATTGCAGAGGTTTGGGCATCGGCACCACCGAGAGCCCGGTACGAAGTCCATCAATATCGAGGGTCGCAGATTCCAAGTCGGCTTTGAGACAGTATTGGGGACCCATATACAAGGCGATAGCATTCCGAGTGGTTGCCAGCCACGCCGTGGTGCTCTGTGCTGTGTTGTTGCTCGCGTGCTGCTCAAAGCCCCTCTCTTGGAAGGTAGGCGCTCCAGGAGGATATCCGCTCAGCACTAGCCTCCGCTCAGCGAGCGGCAGGCAACAAAGCTTGCTCCATAACTGGCATCCCATGTCGTCTATTGCGTAATTCAAGCTGATGCGGCTTGACCACTTTGCAGAAGATCTTGCTGTGGACTCGACGAAGCCCAGCAACCGGCGAACCGTTTGCAACGAAAACTCAGTAGTAGGAGAAAACCAGAATATGCTCCTTAAAATTTCTGCGAGCGTCTTCTTCTGATCATCGTCGACATCGACGGCGCTTTGTACAACTGCACTAGGTTGTGGCCTGTCAAGAGTCGCAATAGAAATTCTCGAACTCGATAGCAAGGTGAACAACAATAGCCAGGGATCTTTCAGGATGACCGTCGGTAGTATCGTAACGGCCACAGAATAACCTTGCTGTAGTACGATGAAGGTTGCGTCCAGTGCCGCCAGCCCTTCGTACGTTGAAGAAGCATCTGGCACGTCTTTCCAAAACGTCGCCTTGCTAGCATTGACCGAAAATTGCCACAAGCGGCACCTAGCGTGCAACTCGCTTTTTGTCTCACTTAAACATGCTTCGAAGCTTTCCTGCGTAGTCGCGACAGGCACCACGTGATCAGCGAGCATATCGTTGACATCGCGTAGACTTTCAATAAACGGTTGCAGGTTTTTGCCTTCGGAGAGCACCACGAGCCATATAAAATGACCACGACTGCTGTCGACAGAGTGCTGCCGTAGAAAATCGGATGGAAAACTTAACCTTTCCTTGGACCCTGCAGTGAATTTATCCTCCAAGGATGTGCCCGCAGAACTCTGTTTTGTATCGTCCTCCAGAGTCGGAAGCCGCGGCACAGGATCCACAGCCTGCTTCGAGGTGTATGGGTAACATCCTACGTCCATTGGGTGCAAAAGAACGAGTAGAGCATTCAAGCAAATCCATCGAGCAGCATATACCAACACCATCCGATCGAAAGTGAAAGTGAAAGAGCGGTATAGCGCCACCAGACTCCCCTCCTGCAGGCTCTCTGTGCAAATCCTGGTCTGTATCTCGTGCCCAATTGCAACACCTATCCATATGCAACTCCGGTTCTTTTTTCGAAGCAGGAACCAGGAAGGGTACTAGGCGCTGTCGATCACAAATATGCGATCTCCACTAGGCGTCGATCGTTTTGGACAACACGATTAATTACCATGCGATGTTAACATGGATTGCTGGGATTTTGAATTTAATGTTCGAGCTCGAGCTTCTGAAATTTCGCGGCATTTTGAACTCATATCGATATTCGTGGCGGCGGATTTTGTGATGTGCTTTGCGTGGTTGTTATTCAGGGCTTCCTTCCTGCTTCCTGCTGAACTTCCGAAAGCAAGGTTGCCTCCGCCACTGCCATCATTAAATCATCTTGACATCATATAATCCACAGTATGTGACTCCGCATGGGAAATATCTTCAGGATTTCTGTGCGAAAACTCGCGTGAAACAAAGCTAGAAAATATTTGGTTATCCTAACAGCGCATGGCTCGAGTGGGTTTTACGCTCATCATGGAGTTCTTTCGAATGCAGGTCGGACTTCTCGTGGGCTGTCTTGCTATGGGATCACGCGATTTCGTATTTAGCCTTATTCCGACTCCAGATAATTTTGATGAGGTTGGTCCTTGCAAAGCTACGACTTCAATCGAAGCCCAGGTGCGACGAACGAGCTTTCAAAGGAGTGTTACTATGTTTCAAGTCGTCGGTTTGTATGCGCGATTCAAAGAATGCACAGTGGTCTAGCGTGCAAAGTGGAAACATGAAGGTCGTTGTTTTGCAATCCTTCATGAAGGACTATCTCACAAGACTTGCGCAAAATTGGACATAACGGCGTCTTTGCGCACGCATAATCAAATGCGAATAGCCTAACTATTCGTGCTGCCGGTGTTCGCTTGATTTCCCAATTTACACTATTTTTCAGGTGAGCAAAAAGGACAAAAAGAAGTTTGGAGGAAGCGCTTCCACTGCCGGAGTTTCTGGCGCCGGTGTGAGCGTGGACCAAGAGTGGATGGCAGAGCACGGTAAGCAAGTGTCGCAGTTGTTTCCCGGTGGCATTGAAGTGATGGGAGTCTATGTTTATGCCGCTGAGCGTAGGTATATTCCTCGGCGGCGGCATTTTGAACTCATATCGATATTCGTGGCGGCGGATTTTGTGATGTGCTTTGCGTGGTTGCTTTTTAGGGTTTCCTTTTGGCTTGCTGCTGAATTTCCAAGGAGAGAATGCTCAAAGTTCTGTAGATCTGTAGTAAGAAATTTTGGTAAAATTCTACGTGTATAGTGGCCGGTTCGTTGAACTTGAATCAAAACTGAATCTCTTGAAACTCTCCCACCAATACTCAGGTGTAAACCAAGTACACGACGATGGGACGAAGCTGCGTATTTGAGGAAGTCCACGCTGGTTTGTACATAGAAAGATTGTCCTTGAAGAATTTTGATTTCGAGGTATGTTACGTCGCTTTAAAGAGTTTCAATCGCCGATCTGCATATATTTTCGCAAGTGTTGATTGCAGCAGCTAAACGCATAGAAAGCTCTTACTCCTTGCGATCCTTGTCAAGGCACCTTTATTGGTGTTGCCAACAAGTCGCACTGATACCCTTGAGTGATCCAAGTCTGTACTGCTACACGCTTCCCCGACTTGAATAACTGTGCGTGGGCATTACTACCGCTCGATTTACGCTTCAAATTTGCCCGGGATTTCCGAAAGCAAGGTTGCCTCCGCCACTGCCATCATTAAAGCATCTTGATATCATATAATCCATAGTATGTGACTCCGCATGGGAGATATCTTCAGGAATATTGTGCGGAAACTCGCGTGAAACAAAGCTAGAAAATATTTGGTTATCCTAACAGCGCATGGCTCGAGTGGTTTTTACGCTCATCATGGAGTTCTTTCGAATGCAGGTCGGACTTCTCGTGGGCTGTCTTGCTATGGGATCACGCGATTTCGTATTTAGCCTCATTCCGACTCCAGATAATTTTGATGAGGTTGGTCCTTGCAAAGCTACGACTTCAATCGAAGCCCAGGTGCGACGAACGAGCTTTCAAAGGAGTGTTACTATGTTTCAAGTCGTCGGTTTGTGTGCGCGATTCAAAGAATGCACAGTGGTCTGGTGTGCAAAGTGGAAACATGAAGGTCGTTGTTTTGCAATCCTTCATGAAGGACTATCTCACAAGACCCGCGCAAAATTGGACATAACGGCGTCTTTGCGCACGCATAATCAAATGCGAATAGCCTAACTATTCGTGCTGTTGGTGTTCGCTTGATTTCCCGATTTACACTATTTTTCAGGTGAGCAAAAAGGACAAAAAGATGTTTGGAGGAAGCGCTTCCACTGCCGGAGTTTCTGGCGCCGGTGTAAGTGTGGACTCATAGTGGATGGCAGAGCACGGTAAGCAAGTGTCGCAGTTGTTTCTCGGTAACATTGAAGTGGTGGGAGTCTATGTTTATGCCGCTGAGCGTAGGTATATTCCTCGGCGGCGATGTTGTTTCGGACCTCTCGTAAAGTGTATACAGAAGAGGGAAGAAAATCCATAGCTATCTGCTGAGTGGGAAGGGGAGGGCGCGCCATAGCCATCTGCCGAAAAGGAGGGGGAGGGCGTGCCATAGCTATCTGCGGAGTGGGAGGGGGAGAGTGCGCCACGGCTATTCTTTGAGTGGGAGGGGAAGGGTGCGCGAGCTATTTGGCGATGGGGGAGGGCGCGCCATAGCTATCTGCCGAGGGCAAGGGGAGGGACGCGCCATGGCTATGCGTGGAGTGGGAGGTGGAGGGCGCGTTATGGCTATTTGCCTAGTGGGAGGGAGGGTGCGCTATAGCTATCTTCGGAGTGGGAGAGGGAGGGCGCGCCATAGCTATCTGTCGAGTGAGAGGGAGGGCGTGCCATAGTTATCTGCCGAGTTGGAGGGAAGGGAGCGCCATAGCTATTTGCCAAGTGCGAAGGGGAGGGCGCGTTATAGCTATGCGCCGAGTGGGAGGGGGAGGGCGAGCCATAGTTATTTGCTGAGTTGGAGGGGGAGGCTGCGTTATAGCTAGTTTTCGAGTGGGAGTGGGAGGGCGCGTTATAGCTATCTTTTGATTGGCAAGGGGAGGGCGCGTCATAGCTATTGCCGAGTGGGAGGGGGAGGGCGTGCATAGCTATTTGACGAATTGTAGGGGAAGGGCGCGTTATAGCTATTTGCTGAGTGGGAGGAGGAGGGAACGCCATAGCTATCTGCTGAATTGGAAGGGAAGGGCGTGCCATAGATATATGTGGAGTGGGAGGGGGAGGGTGCGCCAC
>LGRX02033651.1:0-43393 GCA_001247695.2 Cymbomonas tetramitiformis | reverse complement strand
AGCCTCTCTGTATGACACGTCCACCAGGGGCGCGGCGAGAGCCTCTCTGTATGACACGTCCACCAGGGGCGCGGCGAGAGCCTCTCTGTATGACACGTCACGCAGGGGACAGCCAAGGACCGAGTACCGAAGCACAGTGCTTCAAAGTGCTTCAAAGAGACCAAGCGCGTGACTGCCCTCCCTCCCCGTTTAAGGCTGTTTCTAGCAGCGCCTTATACCCCTACCAAACCCCTCAGTGTGGGGCACTCCCGAAGCTCTCTCCCATATCACTGCGCTGTGCACAGCATCAAGACGGTCTGCGGCGTCGAGTTGCAGCGCTGGGTGCACCCTCTGCTTTTAGAGACAGGGGCCTCGCTTGCAGCTTGCAGGGAAGCTTACAGCCTCCTTTCTCTTGCAGAGCAGCTACGGTCCCCCCTAGCTCGGTCCTTCGGCCCCCGCAACTTATCAATGCGCATAATAGCCCAATGGGGCCGCCTCCGCACGTCGTACTTTCACCAACGACCGAAACGACATGCAATTCCCGTGACACGTGCAGAAATCAGGCATGGGAGCCACGGACGAGGACGCACGGTGGCTCAAACTTGGCTGGGGGGAAGGGAGGCGCTGGCGGAATAGTCGGGAATTTCGGCGACCGAGGGACCGGGGGCATCGGCGGTGTTAAAGGGAGTGGAGGGGCGGGCAGTGGGGGTGGAGGAGTCAAAGGAAAAGGTGGCGGTGGAACTGGTGGTGCATGGGGTGGTCGAGGCGGGCAGGGCGGCGATGGGCAAGCAGGAACGTCACAGTAGTCCCACCGCACGCCCGACGTTGCCGTGTAGCACCTGCGCCCGCACCCGGACAGCCTGCTCTTGGATAGGCAGGGCATCGCGCTGGGGTATCCCACGGACACAAAAGCAATCGGAGGGCCAACATTTGAGGTGGTCTGCACCTTTGGTCAGACTTGTAGACAATCGGAGGGGCAACATTTGAGGTGGCCTGCATCTTTCTTCAGACCTTACTTCATATGGTAATTGGCGCGAAATATACAAGCTAAACGTCTGCATAACCCTCACTGGCTCGACACAGTGCTGGGGAGAAGCCACCGGGTACCCGAGAGCCCTGACTCGGAGTTCTAATCGTAGAGCACTTCCGTCGGGTAGGAGTCGGTGCAAGCTGTCGCAGAGGCGCGGAGAATGATGTGCGCCCCTCGGAGATTTCCCACACCGCTTCGACTTCCCGGCACATCCACGCTCACTCTCGGGCCTCAGAAGCACCGGCGGCATGGCTAGCCCGGGGCAGCGGGAGGAGGGATGCGAGGTGAGGAGGGGGGAGGGGGCTCATGCCATGGCCTCTCCATGGTGCCTCCGATCGCCCGGTCAGCCTCGTCCGGATTTCGGCAAAAGTAGAGGTGCAGGGGGTCCACCAGCCAGGGGTACAGCAGATAGTACTGAAGGTCCTCGCCTTCGATAGGCGAGCGATTCCAGGGCCGGCACGTGTGCCCGCCCTCAGTCACCTGCGCCACAGGCACCTCTCAGCGCGCATCACGCCGTCAGCTGAGGCCTGTTCCCAGCACGGGACGCCACCTGGCGCTCAGGTGTCCGCAACGTATAAATTAGTCCTTGAGAGACCTCTCACCTTCTAAATTGGCAAAATCCCTGTTCTTAGAATATGCCAGAGTGCCACAGGTTGCTTGCCCTTCGACCCCGCCTCCACCTGGGGGAGCCCGATGCACTCCCGAAAAAGCCGCGTGCCATTCGCGGTAATCTGCCTATCACAGCCTGCCATCCAAGGGCCCACACTGAGGTACTCCACGTGGCTCACACAGGCTGCATGGGACTCTGTCCATCCGACCCCCGAAACATCTGCCGGGCGGACCGTATGCGCCCATTGCGTATCCCTGCGCCGAGCTCTGCGTTAAGCTCCAGTGCTCGGCTGCCCCGCACAAAGCGAGTGCATGGCACACGCATTGCAAGCTGCCAATGACGCTGCCAATAATGACGTTGCCTATGAAGCTGCCAAAAATGACGTTGCCTATGAAGCTGCCAATAATGCGCTTGCTAATAATGAAGCTGCCAATATGAAGCTGCCAATAATGACCTTGCCAATAATGAAGCTGCCAATGGCGCTGCCAATAATGACAGGTCCTAATGACGCGGCCAATAATGACGTTGCCAATGAAGCTGCCATAATTCCTGGCACAACCGCATCCTTTGTGCGCCTTCTTTGGAGGCACTCGCAGCTTTCATCCGCACACCGGTTCTCCGCAAGTCCCTGCCCCCGGGAGATTGTACCAGGTGGGCTTAGGGGAGGGAGGGTTTGCACCTGGTCAAACCCAAAATACGAGGTGCCGTTGTCGCCCTGAAAGTAGCAGTTCTGCGGGGGAGCGGGCGGGCGCGGTGGAAGCATGGGCGGCAAGGGCGGAGTCGGAGGCAAAGGTGGCGCTGCAAACCCGCACCCAGTTTCTCGTCCGTTCACGCCAGCTGGAGAGGGCAGCTGCAGCGACTGTTATCTGCACTGCTCGGCGTTCGTGATGCCGTTGGCTGCCTGGAACGGCGCAGGCGCGTGACCTGGAGCTCCATTTGGCTTCCCTCTAACTGGGTGCCCGAGAGAGTCCTGGAAAGCAGTTGCAGTCGCTGCGGTGATTCACAGCGGGGGGCTCATGCGCGACCCAGAGAGAAGGTGATCCACCCCCTTGCGAAGTGGCGAATTTCGGAGGGGAGGGGTTTAGGGGAGAGGTCCAGAGGGCGCACCCTCACACTCAGAAAAGCCTGAGTAGCGAACGGTGAAGTTTGCAAGAACCGCGTCGATGCCGTAGAGGTCGTAGTGGAAAGTAAAGAGGTGAGGGTCACAGTCCAACTCAGGGAGGTAGGCCACGCGGCCTTCCCGAGGATAGATGACGGCCACCGTCCTGCAAATGCCGATCGCGCCTCACCCGTCAAACGCCGAGAAGCGCTACGTGCAGATGAACAGATGCCCGATCAGCCCCCCCTCAAACCGGAACACTCGTTTGCTCGCTCGCCCCCTCAAATTGCCGAGCGATGGATGATAGCACCTCTTCCGCTCCCTCTTGTCCTCACGGAACTGATGGCACAATGGACGGCGCACTCCTCACGGAACTGATGGCACAGTGGACGGCGCACTCCTTACGGAACTGATGTCGTGCCCGCCACGGGACTTGTGGATCACTACGCCCGGAGGAGGCCGGCCCGTCGTGGGGCATAACAACCCACGGAATGTAATCCGAGACTTTTACAGTGCGCTGCTTGTGCCGGTGCCTCCTGGTTACCGAGTGCTGGTGCCACTACCTCATGGTAGCGCTGCGCAGTGCGCAAGGCTGAGGCGAGAGTGCTTGAGGGCATGCTTTATTGAGCTTGCAGCCCGGATGCCGGTTTGGGCTGCTCTGCTAGTGTAACGGTGCATGTTTTATTGAGCTTGCAGCCCGGATGCCGGTTTGTGCTGCTCTGCCGGTGTAACGATGCATGCTTTATTGAGCTTGCAGCCCGGATGCCGGTTTGGGCTGCTCTGCTGGTGTAACGGTGCATGCTTTATTGAGCTTGCAGCCCGGATGCCGGTTTGGGTTGCTCTGCTGGTGGAACGATGCATGCTTTATTGAGCTTGCAGCCCGGATGCCGGTTTGGGCTGCTCTGCTGGTGTAACGATGTATGCATATTCAGGAGGGTTATGGAGATGTGAGCCAGCTGACAAGAGCATCTGCCTTCTGGCGCTCAGAGTGTTGATAAAATCAGGTGGCAATATTGTAAAAGGCTGCTCGGTCCCCTCTTCCCCTCAGCACAGTTCCTTCCTTCATTCCCTCTGAAGGGTATCGGATCATAATAATAGAATGCTACCCTCGTGCACTCGCCACCTGCTCGCCACCTGCATAATAATAGAATGCTCCCCTCGTGCACTTGCCACCTGCATAATAATAGAACCCTACCCTCGTGCACTCGCAACCTGCATAATAATAGAATCCCACCCTCGTGCACTCGCCACCTGCATAATAATAGAATGCTACCCTCGTGCACTCGTCAAGCAACATAACCCTAAGTTTATGCACCCTATGCACGCACCGTCGCCATCCACGCTGTAGCCAATGACAAACGCAAAACTTTCAGCCCCGCAACACCATCCTGGGCAGACGTTATGCTAAGCACGCGTGACCGTGAGCCACGTTACAGAACCCTATTCCATCACAAGTGCCAGGCCCTCTACATCATCCTAGGCTCAAGTGACTTCAGATTTGCAACACGGTGAGGCCCCGGTTGAAAATTGGCATGTTTGCGGTGGGGATGGAGATTAGGAGGAGACTCACGCAAACGTTTCATACAATTCTCTGTAATCTAAATTATGGCCTTCATAGTAAACCCTGGTGAATCACAAGTACAGCCCGCTCAAAATCGCCCTTATTCCTCCCGCCATGTGCGCAAGCCCAAATCACATAATTTCAAGTGCACGAATCATGGAGGTCCCAGATTCAGTCCAGCGGGGCCCAACACAAAGGACCGCGATGAGGAGGCAGGGGGAAGCCACATCTCCGCGCATCCGCGGCACACAAGGGTGTACCTCATCTCGATCACGTCGTCGCGGTAGCCTCCGGCAGGCAGAAAAGTGCGATTGTGAAGGACGTCCACCAGTTTCCACCGCTCATAGGAGTTTTCCTCCGTAATGTTCCAGTACCATACAGCATTTGTCTCGCCAACCCGAGGTAACACCCCGTCGTTCCACTCGGTGACCGACAGGCGAAACACCCCCACCAGGCAAGGCTCATGCAGGCACATGCCCTCGTACACCCCTGCACTAGGACATCCGCCCTGGACCAAGTCAGGACCTCGCCGCGGCACCATTTTGCTGCGGAGGGTAGAGAGTGTGGCAGAGCCGTGAACAGCGCCCCGGAGAGACCACATGCAGCGGCATCTACGCAGCCTGGAAACGCAACAGTTGAGAGAGGCGCAAAAGGGAGCACCTGAGAGGGGATCGTGCTTGGCACACTTCTCAATATAGCAATCGTCCTTGGAGAGGTTATAGAACACAAGATCATCTGGAGTGAGGATCACGGATTCGCCGCTGTGAATGTGGTGATTTGAAGTGATATTCAGCCCATCGACCTGGTAGAAGAGTCGGAAGCCCGTGTTTAGCGTGCCACAGACCGCATATCTAGCACAGGCTCTCTGCCTTTTCTGGTATTTCCACAACGCTTGACGTCTGGGTTACTAGGTTGACCCTCACATGAGCGGCATTTACCAGGTCGAACGTCACATGGCTGGCAACAGTGCCACTTGTCACGGGGGAGAGGGAAGCAGTGGCTTAAGCTGCGCCACACGTGACAAGCCAGAGGGGAGCAATGGCATGAGCTGCACGACATGTGGCCGGGGAGAGGGGAGCAGTGGCATGAGCTGCGCCACATGTCACAGGGCAGAGGGGAGCAGTGGCATATGAGCTGCGCCACTTGTCACTGGGGAGAGGGGAGCAGTGGCATGAGCTGCGCCACATGCCACAGGGCAGAGGGGAGCAGTGGCATAAACTGCACGACATGTCACGGGGGAGAGGGGTTCAGTGGCACGAGCTGCGCCACATGTGACAGGGGAGAGAGGAGCAGTGGCAACCGCCACGCGGCAGTGCTTTGGTTGGACAGAGAGGCGTGCAGCATATTCCATGGTTCGGAAAGGGCGGGTACTGTCGAACAGAGCGACGGTCATCGAGCACTTGCCAGCTTTTGCTTCCCGTCGAAGTCATAACGCAGTGTGTCGGACCTCGCGTTTGTCTCCGATATCGTATAAACCGCATAGGCGCTTAGATACACGCTGAAGCTGTTGTTCGTCCACGTCACAGTGGCTGTGTAAGATGACACCTCGCTAAGACCTGCAAATTGACCGCACAACATGCAATATCACGCCCTTCCCAAGAACAGTCAAGACTGACGCAGACACACTTGTGATTTTGTCGGCGGAAAGATATCGGACTCGATTCCACGTGAAAGAAGGAATATATTTCAGATATGATGCCTCTTGTAACCATGGAGGGATTATGAACAAGCTCGGCACGATTTTGGGCCGCGCTGAATAGTGGGGGAAGTGCCTTGACTCCTTATGGAGCGAGCTCGCAATGAGCAATACACATTTAAAGCGCGAAAAGCTGTGCGCGATGCGCTCCTCACAACGCGGACAGCGCTGTAAAGTGTAATCTGAGAGCCAGTCAGAGAATTCGTCTCAGCCCTTATTTAACGGCGCGCGCCGAGCATCAGTCGACGGCGTCCCTGAGTCATCTCCACACGGAGCAGAGCGCTCCCAAGATGTCCGCACACACGGGGACTGGGAGGCACACAGGTAACGCGCGGCCGCGAGCGGAGTTGCCAAGTATGCGTCGGGTGGTTGGCATCTGCATCAATCTGCGGGAACATACCTTCCCCTACGAGTGACTCTAACTCCCCCCCTTGCAGCACGAGCTGGCTGCCGGTGGTGTCGAAGCCATTGACCTCCTCAGATGCGCTAATTGTGAAAACACCCTGCGCCTCTCACAGACCAAAGCAGAGATCTCATTGCAGTCGCAAGTATCTGTGCGGCTAAGAATCGGGTTGTACAAGGAACATGCAAAGTAAAAGCACAGCCAAGAGCAGTTCGCCACACGAGCCTATTACGCCGCACGAGGATTACACCGCGAGGGGCAGTAGTATCCAACCGGGACAGCTGTCAGCCGGGCGCTCGCCGGGTGGGAAACCCACCTTAGCGTAATCCACACTCTGCCACTCCAAGTATACGACTGGCTGCAAACAATAACTGCTAAAGCAACAGGCGCTCAATAGTGCGACCTTCAAGTGAGACCGAGCGGTCGGCATTTTCGTTGCCAATTGCAAATGCTCCAACCTACACAAGCGCAGTGGAAAATAGATTATACACAAGGATAGCACTGTGCCAAGATATAGCTGAGATTTGAAAGCGTATGCATAGTAACCCTGTGATAAGAATGAAGGGGACATTCACTGCTCAGCCTTGTATTCTCGATGTTGTGGATTGTGCGTCATATGCGATAGATAAAATGAATGAATGAATGCACGCAAGTGAGGAAGTTTAGTTTCAAAGTGTAACGCATTCTAGACGATTGTTCTCCTTCAGTCATGTCGTGTTCCATACACAGTAAGCGTGGGCAAAGCAGGAGAGGCGTGCGGTGAACACTCTTCCAGCACCACAGAATGCGACGTTTGGTCAAGTTCGCAGAATTATAAAAGCAGGCTGTAAGGGTCGAACCGATTTTCCGATAGCCTTCCTAGAATAGTTCACCGTTGCAGCAAACACAGCCTTCCTTGTTTGAAAGCGAAATCGAGGCCTTAGTGCCACAATGTTGACCTTGAACGCGTGGAATATGCCAGCTCCTATCACTTATTACAAGCAAGGAAACGCCCAGGATAATCCCACTGATTACGAACTTCAGCAAAAACTTACAACATCTTGAAGACTTATTCTTGACCAGCGACGCGGAACGTGGCGCGTTTAAGCAGAAAACCGGTCTCTGAAGGCGTTCACGACCTGGTTACTTGGGCAAACTTTCCTAATTGTTTTGCGCAAAAGGCAGCAAAGCATTCCAGACTACGACATGCTATGCGGCATCTTTCACGAAATTTCGGTGCTTGTCGAGTCAGTTTCCATCACGCGTATATATATATATGGAGCTCTCTCCCTCACAGCCACTGTACGTGACTTCTTGGCTCAGAGATGATCCATGGTGTGAGCTGTTTTTACAAAAGGAAACACACATTCGATTGTGACACAAACAAAAGCCAATTTTCATGAGGAGTGATCGTTTTCTTTTATTAAAAAAATAAAAATAAGCGAAATAACATTTTTCAATGTGATTGGTAAATTATCCGAAATCCCGAGATCGACGTCGACACCAGCACATCCAGCATCGGCACCAGGCAAGTAAACCTTTAAAAACCTAGTAAGATCCTGCAGGTCATCGTCATGATATGTCATGCGATGGCATGGCATACAGCAATTTGTCTCCAATTTTAATCCTGTAATTTACGTATAATCTATGACGGACATGACAGTGACAGAATTGACCAAGAATCTGAATGCGGCGATCGCGAGCCTTGCTTTTCCTTTAGAACCTGGTTCTTGCCGTCCAGATTTCTTGAATTCAAAACTTCAACAGCGGACCTGTCGCGAGCTATGAAGTAGTTTTTTCGCGCACTTCGCGAGGTCGAGAGTCTTCGGCCCGTTGACCATAGCCTAAAAAGGCGTCAACGGGTCGCTGTACGGTGTCCGTTTTTTGCCACGTGGCCTAGAGACGTGGAACGGGAGCTACACCGGCTGAGCGGATGATGCCGCGGCCTCTGAAAATCAGTGAAAAACAACATCATGGGAAATTCGGACACCGTAGGTAGTTTTAAAAAGGCATATATAGAGGACTTATGTATGCCTTTGACCCTCCTGCGGTGTCCGGACATGCGCTTTCCAGCATCCGGTAGGGTAGGATGCCGCCATCGGGGTTGGGTTTGCGGAGAGCGCTGAAATCTGCAGCCATTCGCGTTTCACCCGGTTGAACTTATCTGGAACTTATCGTATGCCTTGCACTATGCTTGCTTAACGGACGTTAAGCAAGCACGGTACTATGGTTGCGTCAAGGAATGTATACCATTCCTTGAGCACCGGCATTCCGGGGAGTCGCCTAGGTCACGTAGATTGTTCATCCACTCAAGTGAAATGAACAAACCTGGCAACCTATAAACTTTTTTATTGTGCGTGACACAAGCTACTTGAATACAGGTTTGTGGCTACGTTAGTACGTTTGTTCGTGTAGGCGCGTTGTAGTGCGGATGGCTAACCTCACGTGATCATCTTCGCGCAAGCGGGGAGGCGAAGCTGATCACGTGCAGTTGGACATGAGTTCGCACTTGAGGAGTGTATGCATATATGCACTGTGATATGCTGTATGGTATGTCGTGCAATAATATATGCTGGACTTCGGGTTTAGGCTTAGTTATTATGGGCTCTGACTAGCCCCTAGCCTGACCCTGCTTCCGTATCGTGTCCGTGACATCCTAGCACTGTACTGTACAGTAGTACAGTACAGTAGTACAGTCATTGTTACTGTCTGGGTTTCCGAGAGCATAAAGCTCCGGCCAGACACTGTTTATGTGATTATCAGTTTGATGCTTAGCAAGCTTAGCCGGACAGCGTATCTGTCTTCCTCGCAGGTTATAGGCCGCACATTGAAATTTCTCCATTGCTAACACAGAACTTCTCAGAGATCTTCAACATCAGTGAAAACGAAGAAAACTGGCAGCTTGTCCTCACACACGACAGCCAATTCACTCAGCGCATTCTCCAGGCCTCTAAAGGTTACGTGAACGAGAGTTGTCTGCTGAAATTAGGAAACAGGCTGCTGGAATACGACATTTACACTCAGATTCTGGAGGACACAGCAGACGAACTCGCGCAAAGATATGAGAAACCAGAAAACACTTCGGCATCTTTAGGACTTAACGCATTACAGCTGGACACGACTGCTGAGGAAGCTGAAGTTCAAAAGGAGGATCGTGAGGCTGAGGAAGGAAGCGAGCCTGAAAGTGAATTTGAACAGGACTTTGAAGCTGAGCGCGAGCTTGAAGATAGCGAATTGAAAACGAACGCTGAAGGATTGCAAAACCACGAGGTGACTGGTGAATTTGACTTTGATACAATACTCGAAGCGAACAGATACGTTGAATCTGCGAAAGCTGAAATTGAGATTGTGAGTGACGAAGAGGAGGAAGAACTCGCGAACCAGGATTTCTTAGCCTCTGTTAAAATTCACCGTATGACTGCAAAGAAAACAGGAGAATTCACGGTGAGAGAAATTGAACAGACACGAAAACAAATTCGCGCGTTTCTTCTCAGAAACAACCTGGACATCGCAGTCCTCAGTGCTGAAATCTGTATAGGCAGCCCTGACCGGGAGTCCCGGTGCAGGCCCCTATGACAGATTCCTAGGTAGCCAACACTGGACCGTGACTGATCCGTAAGCCTGTGCTGTGACACACCGAGTGTCACATGTAGTTAGACTCGAGACCGTTCCTCGGAATTCACGGCCGGGAATTTCAGATTCATGGCCGTGAATCCCGACTCCGTGACCGTTCCGGGTATATCTAGCTTAGGGTTTATTTCTTATGGGAGTTTATCTATATTGGTTCACTGACTGTCTGATATCTTGAACCGGGATATTCCAGTAGGTCGTGGCCCCATCCACGCTATATTCCACATTGCTTTTGGCCATGATTGGCTAAAACAGCCGCTTTGGTAGGTGGTGCGCACCGGCGCGTTTGGGTGCGCGTGGGAAATTTGGGATGAGCAGCTTTTGAGTGTTTGATCGGCGGCTATGGGGGTTCGACCTGGATCGGACTTTGTCGGCGCAATGTCCTTGTACGGTTTTCTCTTTGCCTTGATCCAGCAATCTACCGTTTCTTGGGCTGGTGACTGCAGCACCTTCGACCTCGGCTTCGTCTTCCAGTGCCCCTCGCTGCCATGGTTTTACCGCTCTTCGCATGGCTGTGTACTCGCATTCTCCCCACGCCGCTACCCTTACGCGCCCCGGCGTACCACCTCCCATCAGGCTCTCTACGTGATGGTTTCTACAAGATCCAAAAAGTCCCTTATGAGGGACTCCGACATCGATGCCTCTCTAAGGCTGACCGACGCGGTGCGCAACACGCCGACGGTAAAAACCCCGACTTTTGCGTATCCCGCACCTACTTCCAACGAGGACGCCGACGTTGCCACCAGGAAGTATTTGCAGGAGCAGTCCAAGCTCGTTGACGAGATCTACAAGCAGCGGCTGCATCGGTCTTGGGCCAAGGGTATCCGCGAGGATATCCTTGGGGACAAGAAGCATTATTTCAGCGGCACGACTGACGCGAACCTGCTCTCCGACATGGTGGTGCAGCTTCGTACGGAGTTCGCGTCCGCTGGGCTGGAGCTGGCCTCGTTCGATCTGGACGAGCCTATGGCTCTGGTGGTGAGCAAAGTCAACGGCTTGCTCTACGACGTGCTCCAGCTGGTCATCGAAAAGCACAGCAACGCCCACGTTTGGCTTACGGGAACGGACGCGTCTGCTGACCGAGATGGACGGCGTGCTCTGGTGGACGTCATCAAGCGCTGCGTTCCGGTGGCGTTACGGGAGTCTTTCCAGCAGGAGCATGCGGCTCTCAACTATCCCGCCAACGTTGACCCGCAACCCGTTCTGGCTCGAGAGCAGCGTTTGGTGCGGGACAACAAGGCCGCTGACTGGACGCCCACCGAAGCCACCAGGAAGCTCAGCCTGTACACCCGGCTTGACCCGGTGTTCTACGCCGCGGTTAAGGTGCGCTATCCCATGGTGGCCGATCTTGCGACGGTTTCCCTCGGTGACCTTCGCTCTCTGGTGGTTGAGATTTACCAGGCATGGGCGGCGACGGAGGCCGGGAAGGCTGCCTTGACCAGCCCCTCTTCTGGTGGCGCGTCTGCTTTGCTCTCCAGCGACGAGCACCAGGTGCTCCTCGGCAAGATCCAGGAGTTGACTGAGCTGGTGCAGCGGCAGTGCGGGGCGGCTCAGCCGGTGGTGCAGCGGCAGCGGGATCCGCCGCAGCGGCAGCACGGGCAGCGACCGCCGCAGGGACGCCAGCCGCAGCGGCAGGGGCAGCCCCAGCGGGGCTTTCGCATGGGTGTGAACAACCCACCCGCCGTGGGCTTCGATCGCGACGAGCAGCGGGCGAAACCGCTCTGTGTTCGCTGCAAGAAGTCCGGTAAGGAACTCTATCATTTCTACCGCGACTGCCCTCTTGGCGGTCGCCAACATTCCCCTGGCACGGCCGCGGCTTTCTGCATTCCCATCGACGACGAGGATGCGGAGGGCGTGCACGCCCTCGCCATGTGTGCCGTGTTCCAGGAAGCAGCGGATGAGGGGGCGGACGCCTTTGCCCGTGCGGCGACGGTGTACGGCCCGCCAGCGGTGCTTTGCGGGGGCGTTGTGGGGGGCATTGACGTGTCCGCCTACGGCTTCTCCGTGGACGCGGAGCCACCGGTGACGGGGACGCCCGGTGAGGACATCCTCCGACGGCTGGACGACCTCGCGGCGGAGGTCAACGCGGCCGTTGAGCCTAAGGTACACTACACTCACGCCTCCTTCCTGCCGTCTGGGGGTGTTGACGCGCAGGCTTCGGCTCTGGTGTGTGACTCTGCCGAGGCAGGTGACACACCGGAGGAGCAGGTTCCGGCAGGTGGTGCGGCGGCATCGGCATCCGCCGTGCCGGCCCCTGCTATGCCTGTCTTGGCGGACGAGGAGGAGCTCCTGAAGCTCTACGGCTACAGCGAACCCGTGTGGTAGCGGGTCATTTTTGTCGCACCGATGGTCATTTTTGTCGCTGTCGCAAGAATATTCCTTTGTCACAGGCTGCGACAAAAATGACCAATAGGTCCTTTTTGTCGCAGGCTGCGACAAAAATGATAAAAAGGTCATTATTGTCGCAGAAATTTATTTAAAATTGTAAAATTTTAACAAAACAAACCAGTGGGCAAACACACAGCCGACGCAACGGTTATATTCGTTAACTAATAATAACCCTACGAAAAACATCCTCGGATGTACACACAGCATGAATAGAGCATGCACACAGCAAGCGAAATGCATGATGCCGATACAAATGTTCTAATATTACAATACTTACGTTGCTTTTACTAAGACTCGAGTTGCGACAATTACAAAACGAAAGCTAGTTTTAAATCTATTACGCCTTTGTAGGCCGCTCGTCTTCGATCTCGGCCGAAAGCTCCGCGTACTACACCGAATACGAGTTCCTGCAGAAGTCGAAATCTGCGGAGTCAGTCACAGAATAAATAATAAATCATCAACGCCGGTGACTAAACCATACTTGCAACTAACAGACAGACGTGAAGAATGAAAATAACAAACGGAAGACAGGATAAAATGACACGATGACGCACGAGATCCTGCAAAAAACAGCACGCTAGTCAGCAGAAATGTTGGGAATCGAACCCAACCCGAAGGCCAAGATGCGCAACGGGCTCCAAGCATTCCCAAAACTAACGAAAGAACTGCTATTGTCGAATGAGCGTGCTGTCCTGCAACAGCAGCACTGCTGTCGCCGAAACGAAACGCATGCTATCCTGCAAAAAACAGCGCGCTAGTCAGCAGAGGTGTTGGGAATCGAACCCAACCAGGAGGGCAAAACGCCTAACGGGCTCCAAGCACTCCCAATGTTAAAACGAATAAGCATGCGAGTCGCCAACAACGCACGAGATCCTGCAGAAAACAGCACGCTAACCTGCAAAAATGCCGAACCTCGCGGGCAGATTGCCCAGAGCTCCAATCAATCCCGGCGTAAAACCGAAAAATAAAATAGCAAACAGTACTGAAGGAAACAACAACGAATACTAGTCAGAAAACAACAAAACACAGAAGTATGCAGGGGTTGGTCGGTGTCGGCGCCTGAGAATAATGTGTTGACGCCCGCGGAAAGAATAGTTGTTCAAGATGTGACGCTACTATCTCAGGATCGAGTGAGTACAGTATCCCCGGGGGTGTCACAGTGACGTGGCAGATCATCAATATTGTGACCAATTGGCATCCGAATTTTCTGGTGGCCGTGACGCGGACTGTGACGCAGTCGAAAAACAGTCGACTGGAGGGCTGCTGTGACACTGGATCTTCTACATCCTAGATGCTTGCGACGGTCTTGTGACACTTCTTGTGACAGCCCCGCGATTTGATTTCCGATGCAGATTTCCGATCGATCGAGCGGATTTCTGTGAATTTACTGATCGTGCGGTTTGTCGACGGTTCGATCGTTCGGTCGACAAACAGTCGACTGGAGGGCTGCTGTATCTTCGACATCCATGCGACAAACTAGATTCGGTTTCCGATGCGGATTTCATTTTTTTTATGATCGAGTGGTCGGTCGACGGTTCGATCGTTCGGTCGACAAACAGTCGAGGGAGGGCTGCTGTATCTTCCACATGCCTGCGACAAAAATTAGATTCGGTTTCCGAGTCAGATTTCATTTTGACCGATCTAGCAGTCGGTCGAAGGTCCGATCCGTCGGTCGACAGACAGTTGCGACAACCTGAAGTTTAAAATTTTGGATGACGAAAATTTTTGGGGCACCTTGACACTGTTCGAACGACGATGTCGTATTCATGTCTCCATTTATTTTCTGAAAACCTTCTTTACCCCTTTAAGGGAACGAACAGAATTCACTGTTTTTTTGAGAAAATTCTGTTCGGTGGTCTCGCGACAAAAGAATATTCTGCGACAGCGACAAAAATGACCAGTGGTGCGACAAAAAGGACCAGGTACCAACCCGTGTCCCTTCAATCGACACGGGTGACCACTACGGCGGGCACGGACGGTGAGTTCAAGGGCGCTGTGGAAAATGTCAACCACGCCGCGGTTGTGCCGGTCGATCTGACTGGCTACGACACGGACGATTACGAAGACTTCGCTGACGGTAGCTTCCGGCTGAAGCCGCGGGCTCCTGCCATTTCGGCAAATCATGCGTCGGAGCCTGCAGCCCAGGCACCTCACTCTGGTGGTGCTCTGGGGGATTGGGGTGACGGTGCTCACCGCACCTACGGTTGCGGCAAGCCGCCATGGGGCTTCCCCGCTCAGCCGGGTTTGTGGGGGATGCCCTTCCTTCTTTCCTTCCTTCTCTTGATTTCTGTCATGGGAGTGGGAGCTGCCGCCTACACGGCGGCCAATGAGATCGACCTTGTGCAGGTATCGGGTCGGGCTGCACCGCAGCCTGTGCTGTGCAGGGGTGATTTATGTATCTACTCTGGTATCGCGGAGCTGGACCCCGTCACTCTGGATGCGGTGCTGCACTCCCTGGGTGCCGCGACGGTGGCTCACCGGCCGCCTGACCCACTGGAGTGCAGTACTGCAATCGGCCACGGTGGGCATTGTGGTGACGGTGCTCCTCTGACCTTTGACCCCGAGTAGTTTACTTCTGGTTCTGGCAGTACACCACTTTTCTAGTGGTGTGCTGAGATGTACTTTGACCTCAACTTGGTCTTCAATCTGGTTTATGCTTTTGCTTTGACAACTTTGTATTCTTCAATCTGACTTGCTGGTGCAGACCTTTTCAGTAGTTTAGCAGGACCTGAGTGCCTGTATGTTTCTGCTCTTGTGCCGGCTAGAGGGTTTCAATTTGTGTATCAGAATGGCACAGTTGAATTAGCAGTTAGGTTTGTCACCCTAGCTCCTACCCTAACTTATCTTGACTTTTCTGACTTACCTGTCAGTCACCACCCACAGTGCTGGGGTGGTGTGCTGAAATCTGTATAGGCAGCCCTGACCGGGAGTCCCGGTGCAGGCCCCTATGACAGATTCCTAGGTAGCCAACACTGGACCGTGACTGATCCGTAAGCCTGTGCTGTGACACACCGAGTGTCACATGTAGTTAGACTCGAGACCGTTCCTCGGAATTCACGGCCGGGAATTTCAGATTCATGGCCGTGAATCCCGACTCCGTGACCGTTCCGGGTATATCTAGCTTAGGGTTTATTTCTTATGGGAGTTTATCTATATTGGTTCACTGACTGTCTGATATCTTGAACCGGGATATTCCAGTACTCAGTGTTGTGGGAAAGAAGTACAGAAACCAGGTGGCTCCTTTCATCCACGTCAAAGTAGCAACAG
The DNA here is from genome assembly GCA_001247695.2 of Cymbomonas tetramitiformis. Classification (NCBI taxonomy): domain Eukaryota; kingdom Viridiplantae; phylum Chlorophyta; class Pyramimonadophyceae; order Pyramimonadales; family Pyramimonadaceae; genus Cymbomonas; species Cymbomonas tetramitiformis. The sequence goes on along the minus strand of LGRX02033651.1, from coordinate 27,751 downwards.
AAACAGAAGCAGCGGCATTGGTAAGACTCGCAGTCTTAGACATTGACGACGTAGGATACATTGTCACTCCCAAGTCTCATAGATTCACCAGTTTCAACGTCACGTTCAAAGCAAACAAGGCCAACTGCCAACCCACACTCAGTAACATCATTGACTTCCTGAAATCCACAGTTTTCGGCAAATACGTAAACGACATCCCGTTTTACCAGACTTACACAGAGGGAGAGAAATTGACACATCGTTTCTTCACTACACTCAAAAAACCCTTAGGCAGATTCCCTGAGCCAACTGTGATCGAGAACAAGAATCCTGAGCACGCACTCTACACTATGCCATTGGAGTACCCCTTCAAAAAGCTTGGAGTCATCTGGATAACCAGGTCCGTAAATCCCTTTGCTCATTACTCTTGCCTTGTCATTAACACTGTATGTCTGACAATCCGGAGTAAAAATCTCCATTACCTTTCAACATTCTTAACAGTTAACTATGAAAACAGGTGCTCTGCTTACATCTGCAAGAGCTGCACAGGACGTGAAGCCCTGAACCATTGTTCCAGAAACTGCCCTGCCAAATACCGCAAGATCGCTATGGCCAAGCGGTCCTACTTAACTGCTGCAGATAACAACAGAACACCCACGTCGAAGGCTGGCACGGCTGCCAAGCAGGCGGAATCCACGAGCGGGATCCCGGCATCACGGAAAACCCACAGCGGTTACCGCCACGGCAACCACCCGCCTGGTTGTACCTGCTCTGCTTGTCGCATTACAGGTAAGAAACTTAAAGCAACTGACCTCTCTTATAAGTCTTGGGTTTCTTGTCAATCCCCGTGTTGGTTCCTTGATCTCACACACTTGTATACATCACACCTACCCTGTTCACTGAGCACATCACGGCTTTTCAACAAAACAACCCAGGCAAGCAAAAAAGATCGGCGGATCCCTCTTCAAGCAGCCCGGCACGTAAGCAGCACGAGGGCCAATCGAGGAGGAAAGAATTCACCGAGGCAGCTGCATCTCAGCCGGTGGCATTGGCTAATCAGTTTGACCAGCTCCCGCCTGAACAAGACGAAGATATGGGACAGAACTAATCAGGTATATGCCTCACAACGCTCTTTTCTTTCTCCAATCACAAGTCTCTTTCACATTCTTAACCCTCTATGGTCCGGGTTGGCTGCTAATCTCATTTCAGGTACCGCCAATCTGCAATTCACTCTGGGATTCACACAACAGAAACACGGGCAAAGTGACGGCAATCCTCCACCGCTGACTTTGAGTAGACTTTACTTTTATGTTAGGAATCTACACACCTGCAGCCCCGCGGCTTACGGCTTTATAGCTGAACTGACAACACTCTCACGCAGCCTTGTAATCCTCTCAAGACTCAGTGCTTACCGCATACAGTTCAACCTCGACCCCTTGGCACAACTGTGTGTTAATACTTACTTACTATGCACTGTTTCCCCAACTCACGGCAGGTCACACTGGTCCCACAATTTTTACCTGAGTGAACTCAGAAGTAACATTCTTATTGTGTGTCTTAGCCTGCCAGTGACATACCACCACCTGCTAATGAGAGCTAAGTCATTTCCTCACAAGAAAACACACTATACATGCCTGTTAAGTTCTCTTAGCACATATACAAAATGTAACTTCATTAAACCTAAAACTGTTTGTGTAATTTACCTGATGCGGTCCGTTAAGTTAACACAATATATTTATCAATATGCAAGTATAATACGGCAGTATGCTCGGACCGTAGAAAACCAAACACCGCACGCAGATAACTTAATACGGCTCACAACGGACACGCTTTGGTTTGCTGATAACTTAATACGGACTGTAGTTAACTTTACAACACACTTAGTTAACTTAAAGTGTTACGTGGCCCTCTGTATATGGCCTACGGTATACCTATTATGGTGTGCAGATACTCTAACATGGCTCACTAATAACTCAATACGGTCAGTAGATAACTCAGCACGGCTTGCAACAAACTTAATAAGGGCAACCAACAAATGTAAGCGGCTAAAGGATAAACAAACACAGGACTCGGGAAACCCGAAGCAGCATGCGGCTAATTCAACACGGAGGTCAGATAACCTTAATGTGCCGACAGATAACCTGAAGCGGTCCGGTTCTAACTTAAAGCGGTCTCCGAGAGCTGAAGGGCGAATAATAAGAAACCCTAAGCCTAGAGGGCCATACCTAAAGGGAAAGGGGGGAATAAAGACACATGAGGGCAAAATTACACAAAAACACTTCACACAGTGGCCAGAAAAGGTGGCACAAACAAGTATGGGGAAAATAAATAAGAACAGCAAACCTTGGAACTTTAGCGAATTGTGTTATGTGCTATTCGTAAAGAATCGAAATTTCATACAAAAGGGCATAGTATTGAAATATTTGGGGGAAATAACCCGAGGGTATGTACGAAACTGCATACAAAAGCATGAGACCCAATTAAGAGATATTACAACCGAGAGAAGACAACACATGGTTGTAACGCGTAACAAGGGAAACAATGATATGCTGAAAACAAGTATAAACTGGCGGGTCAGGATGCATGCTGACCATGGAAATGACTTACGAGAGACCCGGGGGCACGAACACATGATTCTAGGGGGAAAGGCGGCTATAAGCACCAAAATAATAGGAAACCCTAACCTCCCGAGTCGATACCTAGGGAAAATGGTACGGGTAGAGGTGCGTAGGAGTAAAATTTGGCGAAAATATTTCACACAACGCTTATATATGACAATAAGGGATAGTAGGGAAAAAATAAAGGAAAACGGACAACCTTGGACCAGAAGCGAATTGCATGAGGCACAATTCGCTAAAAATCGAAATTTTGCAAAAAAGAGCCTAGAACCAAAAAATTTTAGGGAAGGGACCCGAGGACTTATACGAAACCATGTGCGAAAGAGGAATGCCCAAATAAACGATATGGTATCTGAGGGGAGGCAACAAGTGGGTGTAACGCGTAACACGGAGAGCACAATAATGCTCAGAAGCCACGGGAATGGGGGAAGCAAGGTGCGCACTGTCAGACTGATACATAGAAGACTAAACCTTTCAAACAGATACGTAGACGTCACTAAACAAGCTAGTAACTCAACTAGTTCCCATGCCACCAATAAATGCCGGTTTGGTAGTGTGACAATACAGTCTGTTAGCATAATATACACCACTGATAGCTTAAGAAAACAGTCCTCAAACCGAACTCGGCAGCCTGTTAACTTAAGGCAACAATATGTCAACTTAACACACATATGTGTTAACTTAACACGGCAGTTTTACCTCAAAATACGGGCTGCTAACTTAACACAAGATATGTATCTTATAGAAAGCCCAGCACGGTCTGAAATATATTTTAAATGGAAATAAAAATAGATAAAGACATAAGCGGCAGCATAATTATGACATATTACATAATGAGACACCTCTTGAGATGTGAGGAAAATATTATTAAAACACGAGCGGAACTGCAAACAACCACTTACGGGCCCACTATCATGTTTTTTCATTTAATGGCGGGACTCAACAAAATGAAGTTGAACCCTAAACAATATTTCCCGGGACCTAGAGTCATAATACACCTAGCCCACAAGAGACCTAAAGCCTGCAAAAGGATCAGCAAGAGCGCCTTGAAATACATGATTCAAAACCCCAAAATGGCATGGCTTTGGGAAAGGACACGGACCCAAAATACTAAGAAATCAAAAATGAAATCACCTCTAAGAATAATGAAACATAAAACCCACCACAAGAAGGGTAACGATACCAAACAACATAATATGCCCGAACCTGAGCTGATGTTAAGTGGTGGAGCAAGCACCGAAGATAATGCAGTAGATGAAACTAAAATGGCCACGAAATCACTTTTTTCAGAAAAGGGGTGGTTAAATGCAACTCATGTTGGTGATGCAATGAAAATACGGGACCTGAGTACCATAGCCCCTATGGACCTCACAGACATGATGCTAAAGATGACAGGGGAGGACCAAAAACTCACACAACTTATTAATAGCAGACTCAAGAAATATGGTCACACACAAATAGGCGTGTGTGACAAAATACATTGGCGTCTTATAATGATCCGCTTATCATCATCCGGGAAAATAGAAGCTTACATATATGACCCCTTTGGAGATAAAGCCGAAAGAGAAACCATTAATATGATTGAGGTAGCACTCAAAACCTGGCTGAAATTTTTCATAACCATTACAGAATATAAGGAATCCACAATTGCCATTAGCAAGGATACATTTCAAACAGACACATATAACTGTGGCACATGGGTAGCAAAAACCGCCTTCAAATGGGCACAATGGAACAGAGGTTCGCACCAGACCTCATTTTTCGAGTACCTAAAATCTGATTTATGTAGTGGGGAGTATGGTGACAAAGCAATGCAAAAGGAAATACATAAATACCGATTAGAAATGAGGAAAGAAATAGGACTGCTGGCCAAGAAAACCAGCAACACACTGGAGCTCAAACACTTGGAGCACGCTGGAAACGACGCCGCAATCAGCGGCCCAAATATGACCTCACCTTCCCACCATATCCTCACACGTAGAGGTGCCACACCTAAAAAGCAGATAGAAACTCTGATAGAAACTTTTAGACTGAAATGGAAGACACACACCACTAATGAAACAATTGTTTCAGAAGCCATCGAATCGCATAGGAAATATCACCACACCTCGAGCACGGATAACACCAGCATTCAAATTCATCTTCTTGTGACTAATGACATATGGTCAACTGCAGTCCACATCATTCCAGAAAGAAAGATTATTCACTGTGAGTTTGATATCTCTAACAATAAATACCAGAAAGACATTTTCACACTTCTCCCTCAAGACCTAAGTGTGCACCGCATAACCTTGAAACTGGGAGTACATCCGAATAACATGGGGGTGTTCAATTTTACACTAGCCCACAAAGCCTTTCACATCTTGCACAACACTAAATTCTTCTCAGCAGCACAATTAAACAGAGACCTACTATACGAACTTGAAAACCTAAATATTAGAATTCTACCACAAACGGGCGGAGAAGCTAGGATAATCAAACATGAAAATAACAAAGCCATTTCGACCATACGACAATCACTGAGAACTCACCTTCCGAAAATTGATGCACATCCAACAAAGCCAAATTCTGAAAACAAAGACTGTAAATCCACCCACACTGCTTATAATCACCTCATCTCAGGCAAAGGAAAGCCTTCTTGTGAACCCCACACATATGGATACCGCAGGAAACACTCTCATAAACAAAAGAGAATAATCCTTAAAACCAAATGCACAAACAAAATCTTTGATATTGAGAACATTTATGACGCAGATGGCAGATGCATACTACAAAAAGCAAAACACAAAAGCGCCATGAAACAGTCAGAAGAATTAGACCGACTCACAAAACTACAACTCGCACAACACTCTAACAATTTGATTATAATGGGTATGAATATGAGAGGCCTCCGACACCACAAAGAAGATAAAGACAGTTTAATCAAATTAGAAACAATCTGCAATCTTTTAATCGACGGACGGGCTGATATAATATGTATATCAGAAACCAAGGTAAATACTGAAAACCTTGCATTAATTAAAACCCTAATGACACAAAAAGGAATCCAATTTCGCACGTCTCATGTAAATGAAAGAGCTTCCATTGGTTCCATGATCCTATGGAATCCGAAAAGTTTACCACTTTCCACCTCGGTCACCACAATCGATGGAGATGCAAAGAGAGCAGTAATGACCAAATTTTCAGGAAATAACGGTTTTGAGCTCTACATAGCCAGCGGTTATATGAATGATGCTACACTAGTAGAGGAACAAGTGGAATTATATGACACACTTACTGACTGGGCAGGGAAGGCAGGAAATAATCCAAAAAAGGCCTACGTAGAGATAGGTGACAAAAACTGTACCATTACCCCAAATCAGCGGGTGTCAGGTGGAAGTTACATGTCATATCAAGAGCATGTCGAAAAGAATAAGCATCTTTTAACTTATTTCAACAATGACAGATGTTCTCTTAATGAACTGATAATGGACCGTAATCAAAACACGGAAATTTTCACACATGTCATATCCAAAAACTCAAAAGCAAAACTCACCCATATCATGGCCAACACAACTATGGCAGAAATGACAGTTAAAACAGGATGGACGGAGGAAAACCCTTATATCATCTCCGACCACGGGATAGTATGGGCTGAATTTAAGCTCCCTCAAAACGACACCAAACCGGAGATTTCTACTGATACAACTTTGCCAACACCTAGATTTAATGGTGCCAAGGAAACCACACATGATGAGTACCCAGGGTACCCAATTAGAATGACAAACAAAAATAAGGATACAAAAAGAAAAATAAACAGGAAAGATATTGTAGGACTTCTCGAAGCAAACGGATACAGCACAAATGAACTTGTGCACGCGTGCATCAATAAAAACAAAGCTAGAGCCGCTATCAGCACCATCAAGGGTGACACCACTGATCTCGATCTTAAACGGGATAATACTGACGGCAGCCCCATAACAGTGAGCAAGCTCATAGCTAAAAATAAAGAGACAGACAATATAGAACAATGTCTTAAATGGCACAACAAACCCAAGGAATGGTGGATTCACCTTAATAGCCCATGGCATGCAGCTCACCTACTCTCTAGAGGAAAGGGGATGCCGGAAGGTGGTCTCAACTTAGGCCATAACGACAAAGATAACATCTGGCATATAGGTTCGCCTCACCTTTTAAATAAGAAAGATGTTAATGCCTATCTCAAACGACACCTGTCATTCAGCTCACTGGAAGTTAAGAAAATCACGAAATCCAACACAGATGAGCACATGACCAGCTGGAATATTCTCCTACAACCCCATATGCCTGCTAAATTCTGGAACCTGTACGGATCTGAGATGCATTCGGAAAAAATAGATTGCACCGCCCATTTATTCCAATACGCTACAGGCTGGGTGTCTTACACTGAAAGACTACATAACACACTCGAAATGGAAAATGGATCGGAAGCAACTAGAAACGGCGGCACTGGCCTCAAGGAAATGCACCCTGACGCGACATGGGATACCCTGCACAAATTGGCACATCAGGCGGCAAGTGACGCCTTTGGCACCAAGAATCTGAACATAGCTGGGAGGTCTGAAAAACCATCAGCAGTATCTAACTATATATACAAATGGCTAAACACAGTACGCCGCATCATCAAATATTTGGACACGAGAACTCATGCAAGCAACATTCCTAAGCAAGCCAAAAAGGCTGCCCGCACGCTACCTTTTGCCTCGCTCAAACCCAAACACAATGAAACGGCAGCCACATGGGGATCACGTCTGCATGAAAATTATGTAATTATCAGAAATGCTTTTCAGAAAAGCAGAGACACTGACATTGAACGACGCAATCTCCGAGAAAAGGAAGCCTTGCAGCATCTTTTCTCAACTAACCTTTCGAGGTTTCTAGACACAGTCATGGGAAAGATGAAACCTACTGAAAAAGGTGCAGCCGCTACCCCAGGTAGTGATGGAAAGATACCTGAGACAAAGACAGAAAGACTAAACACAACACTAGATGAATACAAAAATAAAAAACTATTTTCTACTAACCCGAATGAGCCAGATGAACTCCCACAGTGGCTCACTGACATTCTAAAGGACAGCCCCAAAATCCCCGATACGGCCGCTGCTAGACTACTGACAGAAATCACGCACAAAGAACTCCAACAAGCATACTCGGACTGTGGTATCTCCACAGCACCAGGACCCTCAGGGAATGAGATACTCGCAGTGGATCAAGGGCCCAGAAAATTTTCAAGAGGTTACTGTCTCACTTTTTAACCACATTCTTATAACTGGGAAATTTCCAAAGAGTGCAAAATCGGGAGTCATCCTTCCAATCCCTAAAAATCCCTCTGCACCATGTACAATAGATAACTCTAGACCCCTCACAATGTTGGAAACGGGTCTTAAACTATTTAACACAATAATTGCTAACCGTCTCAAAACAATACTTAACACTCACCCCATTCTCTTTCCCATTCAAGATGCGTTTCTTCCGAATAAAAACATAGATGACTCACTTCAAATTCTGAATGAAGTAATTTCGGATGCCAATAGATACGACAAAGACCTTCACGTAGTTTACCTGGACCTCAAACAAGCATTTGACAGAGCTGAATTCTGGATGAGCAATTTAGCGCTGAGAAAGCTGGGACTCCCATCACAAATAATCAACATCATCTCAGACATTACCAATGATGCTTCTAGAATGGTACTCACTGAAGAAGGCCTCACGGATGAATGGTCCCTAGAATGTGGAGTCCCTCAGGGAGAAGTTTTGAGCCCACTTAGGTTTGTAGCCATTATGGACATTCTGGCAATTTGGTTAGCAAAAAGAGCAAACGGTGTAAACCCGACAGGATCCACATATGGATATGAACTGAACTCGGAACGCCATAGACCAGACAAACCAGGAAATAATGTTATTCCTCCCTCCCAAAACCTATTAGAAAAGGACACCACTTTAAATATCTTTGCACGGTTCTTTTGTGATGACATCATTCTCGTGGGGAAAACTAAAGACGAAGTTCAAGACATGCTAGGTGTAGTTAATGAATTTATGAGCTTCATTGGTATTCCCATCAATGTTAAGAAATCCAAATACTCTTACAGAAAGCGCATTAAACCTCAGGGCAAAACAGTAACGCGATATGACCCGTCCGATGATTTACTCATCTCAGGGGGTCACCTGGAGCCCAATACAAACGACCCAAATCCTTCCATTGATTCGAAATGGATACCCCCTGAGTCACCAGAATTCCTCGATTTCTCCAACAGCAAAGAGGTAAACAGATATCTCGGAGTATGGTTTGCACTAAATGGGGAATGGGACAAACAGGCGGAAATCCTTATCGACAGACTTAAATCTACTCTCACATCCATCCAACTGCAACACATGACTCTACACCAGCTAAGATATGTTATAAATGCGGTTGTAGTTCCGAGGATGGCATACCCCCTTAAAGTTACCTCAGCAATTGCCAACTCCTCAAAGAATGTCGCAATTGAATTAGACAAAATGATAGCTTCGTTTATAATTAAATATCTGGGCTGCCCAGTTGACACCAATCACCAAATAATCTGGACAGCAGTCTGCCAAGGCGGGTATGGTATTGATAGTGTCTTTGATGTTGTAACCGCGTCGTGTATCACCGAAACTATGAACACCCTGTGTTCTGCGGATGAACACGAATATTGGCAACACAACCACACGGACCGTATCACTGATCCCCACCTCATCTCACTATACCGTAGAAATAGCAATCTATGGCTTAAAATAATAATTCAAAACATGAACAACGAAATGGGTAAAAATGTTATATCGGGTTTCCCCTTATCGCACTATGCAACCTACAGCCATACTAAAGACAAACGTTTTAACTGGTTTAGGCGTACAGGTCACATTATGGCAAAACTTGGATACGCTATTGACTCTAAAAATTACCCTGAAAATGAAGCGGGTGAAAATACATTAATCACCACCCTTCCCAGACAACTCTACATGTCGAGGAATGTTACCTCCGCAATACAAAAATACAACCTCAAGCACACAGGTTCCTTTCTAACTCCTTGCGGTGGAATGTTAAAAAACTGGCAAGAAAGTAAATGTTTTTTCAGGCTGAATGGCAGTAGACCCCCCGGATGGCTAACCGAAATCGAAAAGGAAATGCTTCAAAACCCCGTAGATTTGGACCCACAGGCTAGATATGTCAAAAAACAATATAGAGACAACATAGTACCCCCCGACACGGGTGAATTTCATTGGAAAGGGAATGGTGACCGAAATTCCATCTCTCTTATTCACATTACCAATATTGACTTAGAGGCCAAGTCAATACAATATACAGAATACAGTAACAATGCCGTAAACCCTAATGTCTTTGTCAGAATCAAAGGTACCAACAGTCTTCAATACGACTTTGAATATAGCATCACCAATGACGGTTGCATCCTAATTCCAGCAGGTTCTATTTTTGAATATAATGACCATATGGACCCGCCCTCTTCTGTCCTTGCTACAGTTAGTGATATCAACTCACACTATGATTACATCTCAGACAGACAGTATGAAACCATTATTGCCAGAATGAAAAACAAAACTGCGGAGGAAGAAAGTGAATACAGCTGCCCCAGCGACTCGGAAGAAGAATCCACCTCCAACGCCGAAAAGAGCAAACAAATGGAAGACTATGATATGGCAAGCGATGGTTCCCTTTTTGCTGGAAAGAAAACAGCATGCAGTGGGGCAGCATATGCTATAAAAAACTTTGACAACGGGATGCCACTTGTACGGAAGATGAATATCCCCCCCTCAAGAACTTTCTCCGCACAGGGGCTCCTTATCAAGGAGGATATCCAAAACCCGAGTAGCACATCTGCTGAAATTGCGGGACTGCGATTTCTACTCACATAACAAAAAGAGAAACTCCTCAAATCTATTACTCCAATGGTACATGCCATTGACTCTATGGCAGCAATATCTGCGGTAACAAAGGATGGCAGGTCCATGAGTGCTCGGGACAAACTACGTGAAGCTAATCGCAGAGATGTGCAGGCTGTTCGCCTACTGCTAGAAGAACTTGGCTTCTACAGTGAAGGAGACCACAGTAAAATCATCCTTAAATGGATCAGGGGTCACAATAATGACAAAGTCCACGACAGAGTGGACCGTACTGCTAAAAGAGCCTCATTCAGAGGGGGCTGTTTTGACATTTCCCGCTACGACCCTGCCGAGGAACTACCCTTCTCATTATTCTTTTTTGAGGTCCCTATTTTAGGCGATATACGTAGTCACATCAGAAGAATTCAACGACTCTCACACTATCATAATTGGAGAACCCTACAGTCCCAAGGGAAGCATCTGAGAATGCTCAACGAGAATAACACCGCCCCCACCAAAGATATTTCCAAAATGACACCTAAAGCTTTCACCGCTTCTAGAAGTAGAGAACTTCTGGGTCTTCAAGCCTCTCCTGCACGCTTATTTAAACTGGGGAAAATCGGGTCCGAAAACTGCCCCTACTGCCAACAGAATAAAAAATGCACCTTCGAACACATCCAACTTGAATGCCCAGGACATAATGATAGTTTATATAATCTTAGAACAACCCAAGATATCGAACTAAGGAAAATCATCGCTGAAGAAATCTCAGAAAACCCTAAACTACTAAACCCTGGAAAGGGTACCACATACATCAGAACACAACCATCGAAACTTTTTCCACTTGCTGACCTAAGACAGGAAATGAATGAGGAATTATACTTACACGCTCTCCCGGAAGCTAGCATGTACCGTCCATCAAGTTCAAAAAAGAATACCATTGCTGTGACCGCAAAGCCTGAAGTGGACCATGTTAAGGGAACAATTAAATATCCCGAACTCCAATATGTTCAAAAGAAAGAGTTTTGGAAACTTTTGGCTTGGCACCGCCTTTCCAACAAAGCAGTCCCATGCTCACTTGCGGAGTACTCGAATAGGGCACACGATATCCATGAAGCCCTCAATGCATGTAAGTTTGAATCGGGAGACCCTAAAAACTGCTATGCAATAAGAAGAAGCCTCTTAGATATTTTGGTGGATGACAGAAACCTTGACAAAAACGGCTGTGAACTTTTCTCCAACCCACTAAATGCCCACCCTAGAATTTACTCGAGAAGATGCATACCCACCACTAGAATGAAAAAAGCCCTCAGGCCCTTCTGTTATCATGGGAAAATCGGTTTTGATGGCCTCGCTTGGGATGCCTACGTGGACCCGTTAACAGGCATTGGCAGAATAGTTTACGGAAATCCCCCCTTTGATGGAAAGGATAAGGGCAAATCTTCGGCGGTTATGACTACCTTGGAAATGGGACATAAAGCGGCCAACACTGTACCCGGATTTTCAGGAACATGGATTCTTCCACTGTCTCCCAAAAACCAAAAAAGATGGTTTGATAAAGGATTTAAACTTGTTTTCAGATTCCCGCATAACACTATTCCATTTATCCCACATGGTTATTGGACGGGTGATGACCCCTACGTTCTCCCAGGTGGCGGATGCTATAAGGATGATTTCTCGGATGTCGTTATCATAGCTATAGACAGTGCACCCAGCGATACTCAACCAGCCTTTGACTGGAGGCCTACACAGAAAAAGATTGCTAGATGGTTCCTCAATGTCCTCCCTAAGTCCAAAGTCACGGAGAGGAGACTAGAATACACTGGAGTTAGCCCTGATATTTGGAATGAAGTTCTGAACGAAAGGGACAACGTACTCCCCTCTTCGTTGTGCCCATGGCCCACTCAAGACCCCCCCTATCATCAGAATGGTGCTGAGCATTATTATGGCGGTCACCATGACACGACAATCACCAACGTAGCTTCTAAGCCCTTCATTAGCACCGTGAAATGGCCCAAAGCACTTACACTCATGGGGTACCTCCCTCCTCTTTTCGGTACTGTCCTCAACACGATAGGTGTTCCCCGTGGCAAGATTAAACCTCTCCTTAAAAAACTTTCAAGAATCTGTAGGCAACACACCAGAAATAGGCGAGACGTGTTTCTGTTAAACACCCCCACCACCTTAAACACTGACCCGCATACAATTGACATCTCGAGCAGTGAGACCATGACAGAAACAGAAGCCGTGCAGCAATCAAACGACTTTCTTCAAACCCTTTTGCAGTAATTTTCAAAAGTCTTGCAATATAAGGTGGTTCCCCGTCCCCTAGGGGAGGGGCCCTCCCCCTCTCCCCTCCCCCACCACCCCCCTCTCCCCCGCCCACCCTGACCCCCTTCCTCAACGTCTCCAAATACCCCCTTAATTCTTCGACTTCCCTCCCCACCGCCAGTTCAGCCACCCCTCCACTCACCCGGCCATGGCTGCTTCTCCACCTTCTAGAGTTTTTTGCTTAGCACCTAGCCTTTTCTCTAGATGTCACCTGCTGAAAAGTGGGTTGAGCCCCTTTGTGGGCGCGCTATAGTAGAGGGAGTAGCCCCTAGTGTTTTCACTAGCCTGCTTTGCAGGGTTACCGCACTCTCAGGACTTTGTCCCTTCTGCTAGCGTAAATGTTTTATTATTATTCCGCACCGGCTTTCCGGTGATTCTGATGATGGCACAGCGCCTTGCTGTTGCCATGTTCGGCTAAGTAGGACGTAGGAGGGGTTGAGCGCCCACTTGGGCGGTGGTGAATTACGCTTGCGGTATGGCCTTTTGATTTGGCAGTGATGGCGGCACGCTTTGTGCCCGCCTTCGCTGCGCAGGAGATCAGTTCGTGACGGATCATTTTTATTTTACGGAAGCATCGTCGCGACAGAGTTAATTTGTTTCGTGCGCCGCTGGCTCCGGCGAGGTCGTTCCACACGCAACTAGTTTTGGCCGCTCTCATGGTTCCGCTCACGACCTGTGACTTTTGATCTGTCAACTGAGACTTCTACGGGCTATCTGGCCGCTGTAAGCGTTCTCTCACCATCCCCCTGTTCAGCTCAACCTTCTCCCCTGTCTCTCTATAATGGTTACCACAGCAAATAGAATGACGCGTTCCCGCGTCCGTAGATTACAGACGATTTTTGATGATGTGGGTGCACAGCACTCAGCGACGCCGCAGACACCGCAGCTGCCGGCTCCGAACACCGCGGCTGCGAGAGAGGTCCTTGAGAAACTTCAACAGCTGGCTCGAGACAGTTTCGACAGGAGGGTTGCCAAAATTGTTGCCACCAAAATTCTCGGAGACAAGTCAGAGCGATTCGCTGGTACAGAGGCAGATGCTGTGGACATTTTTTCGCAATTAATGCATGAGCTCCGCGCTCAGTTTGTGCTTCAGTCGGCGGCGTTTGCTCCCCTGTTTGACTTGACTGACGTGGCAGTTGAGGCGAGACATGAGGCGAATGAATTATTGCTTTCGGCTCTGACATTTCTGGCTCGCCCTGGCTCGCCTGCCCGTGACTGGCTTGAGGCCTCTGGGTCCGACGTTCCTGGAGATGGCAAGCGCGCTGCCCTTGAGGTGGTGCGCATGCTCCAGGAACGTTCGGAACCCTTTGACTCTTTTGAGTTGCTGCTGGCGGTCCGCATCCCCAGCAGCAAGGATCCTGACCGTGGCATCCGCGAGTTCAATGGCCTGTTGCGGGACGTTCAGCGTTCCCACAACTTGCCAGAGGACGCGGTGAAACGGCAGTTTCTGAAGGCTCTCGGCAATTCGGCATTGTACCGTGACTTGGCTAATTCCTTGGCTCGGGCTGACCAGCGGCAGGGAGTGTCTCTCTTGACCATTCAGGCTCGTGTGCGGGAGCAATTCCGCCATGGCCTGCAAGTCTCTGACACTCCTGTTTCGGCTTTGTCATTCGGCGATGGCGCGTCTGACTTAGCTGCGGCGTTGTCCAGTCTGCAGAAGCAGCTGGAGCGCATGCAGCAAGACATTCGTGACCTGAAGCGGCAGAAACGGGAAGGGGCGCCGCCTGCGGGCAAGCACCTTACCCGCTCTGCTGCTAAGCATCATCGTGCTGGTGTCAAACCGCTTGGCACCGCTCCTCTTGTCTCGTTTGACAAGCAGAGTGGTGCCTTCGTGCCCCGCTGCCAAAATGCGGTGTGTGCACAAAGTGGTTTAAAGCACTGGCATGCTGAATGCCCCAACGGCGGTCCTCACTCTGCCCACTATTGTGGTGCAGTTGAGGACTACGAGGCTGACTGCTTGGCTGTTCGTTTCCAGCGTTTCTATGACGCGGGGGATGAGCACGCCTTCGAGTCACTCTGCACGATGGAGGGTCGCCCAGAGGTGTGCGAGCTGTCGGCGCATTCTTTTGTGCCGGCTGAGCCCACGTCTCTGAGGCACTTCCAGGATGCGGCGGCTTCCGTTCGTGATGCGGCAGCTGACGAGGGCGTCATGGCTCGGTTTCCGCTGGCCACATTCCACTCGGGTGCACAGGGTTCGATTCCGCCACCGCTTGCGGTGCGGGATCCCTCTGCACTCGTGGCTAGTGGTGTGCCTACGGCTCATGACCCACCAGTGGCTGTGCCTGGCTCTCTCGGCTTGCCTGGTTCTGTCCCATCGCTCCGGCTTGGCGACACTACACCGGCTCCGCTGTTTGCTGGCATGACGATTGAGGCTTCTGACATTGGCTCTGAAGGCTCTGACAACGACCAAGGCTCTGACGATGGCTCTGACGGCGGGCAGCCAGTGGCCTTTGACTCCTTCGGCACTCTTGACCATGACTCTGACAGGGGAGCATCGCCACCAGCAGCTTCGGTGTACCGTTCGCGGGCTCCGCCGAGCTTTCTCCGATGTGCGATGATGTCTTCGGTCCTCTGCTGCTCTCTGTTGGCCAGTGCTACGGCATCTCTGGTTGCCGTGGGCGGTGGTGACAGGGGCCTGGTTGAGCCCGGAGTCACCGTCCATCGGTCTGCTGGAGATCTCTTTGCTTCGGATCCGCCACTTGGCTTTCTGGACATCCGTGATTGGCCGCCTGACGATCGAGTTATTCAAACTCTTTCTTCAAAGTTCACGACACCATGGGAATCTACTTATCAGAATTCTTCAGTTGATTTATTCTCTGCTGTGGAACCACCTTGCCCACTTGGGTCTGGTGGTGCTCGATCGGTTACAGACAACTTGCATTTCACTTCGGGACTCTTCTGTGTTTACATCCCAACCGCTGAACTCAGCTCTGCTGACCGGCCTCAAAGTGGCTGAGTTTCTTACAATTCATCCTGGTAGCTTGATTAGCTTTAGCCCAGTGGTGGGATGACCGGGTCAAGACCCCGGCACCCAGCTAGAAGTGATCGGTTTCCACCGAAGTGAATGTTAGGTGTTTGTTTATGTCTCGTGGCTGTATATTCTGTACCTGCTTTGCTAGGTAGTCACACCCACGGGTGGTGTGCTGGACTTCGGGTTTAGGCTTAGTTATTATGGGCTCTGACTAGCCCCTAGCCTGACCCTGCTTCCGTATCGTGTCCGTGACATCCTAGCACTGTACTGTACAGTAGTACAGTACAGTAGTACAGTCATTGTTACTGTCTGGGTTTCCGAGAGCATAAAGCTCCGGCCAGACACTGTTTATGTGATTATCAGTTTGATGCTTAGCAAGCTTAGCCGGACAGCGTATCTGTCTTCCTCGCAATATATGATAAAAAATACACCGCTGCTGCTGACCCGGGTCAACAGCAGCGGTGTATTTTGAAGTGAACGAAAGTCGAAAGTGATTAATAAACAGTTTCAAACTGTCTCGAGCTTCCCAACACCGATTTATCTGCGTCCGATGACTGTGTACATGTAATTGTACCGTCAGATCGAAAATAATTTTATACACAGTGTCTGGCGTAATTTTCGAGTCATCGTCGTCATCGAAAATGCACTTTTGATTAGGTCATGAAATTGCTGTATGGCATACAGCAATTTGTCTCCAATTTTAATCCTGTAATTTACGTATAATCTATGACGGACATGACAGTGACAGAATTGACCAAGAATCTGAATGCGGCGATCGCGAGCCTTGCTTTTCCTTTAGAACCTGGTTCTTGCCGTCCAGATTTCTTGAATTCAAAACTTCAACGGCGGACCTGTCGCGAGCTATGAAGTAGTTTTTTCGCGCACTTCGCGAGGTCGAGAGTCTTCGGCCCGTTGACCATAGCCTAAAAAGGCGTCAACGGGTCGCTGTACGGTGTCCGTTTTTTGCCACGTGGCCTAGAGACGTGTGCTGGACTTCGGGTTTAGGCTTAGTTATTATGGGCTCTGACTAGCCCCTAGCCTGACCCTGCTTCCGTCTCGTGTCCGTGACATCCTAGCACTGTACTGTACAGTAGTACAGTACAGTAGTACAGTCATCGTTTCACTGTCTGGGTTTCCGAGAGCATAAAGCTTCGGCCAGACACAAGTTATAGGATTATCAGTTTGTTTCCTAGCGAGCTTAGCCGGACAGCGTATCTGTCTTCCTCGCAGGTTATAGGCCGCACCGGCTTTCCGGTGATTCTGATGATGGCACAGCGCCTTGCTGTTGCCATGTTCGGCTAAGTAGGACGTAGGAGGGGCTGAGCGCCCACTTGGGCGGTGGTGTATTACTCATGGACCTACGCATGGACTTTTAACTTGGTTGTGATGGCGGCACGCATTGTGCTCGCCTTCGCTGCGCAGGAGATCAGTTAGTGACGGATTATTTTTATTTCGCGGCAGCATCGTCGCAACGAGGGTTAATCTGTTTCGTGCGCCGCTGGCTCCGGCGAGGTCGTTCCACACGTGACTGATTTTGGCCGCTCTCATGGTTCCGCTCACGACCTGTGAATCTTGATCTATACGGCTGAGACTTCTACAAACTATCTGGCCGCTGTAAGCGTTCTTACACCATCTCCCTGTTTAGCTCAGCCTTCTCCCCTGTCTCTCCATCATGGTTACCACAGCAAATAGAGTGACGCGGTCTCGCGTCCGTAGATTAGAGACGATTTTTGATGACGTTGGTGCACAGCACGCTGCGACACCGCACACACCGCAGCTGCCAGCTCCGACCACTGCAGTTGCGAAAGAGATTCTTGAGAAATGTCAGCGGCTTGCTCGGGAAAGTTTCGACAGAAAGGTGGCCAAGACCGTTGCCACTAAGATTCTAGGCGACAAATCGGAGCGCTTTGCAGGGACAGAGGCAGACGCAGTGGACATTTTTTCACAATTGATGCATGAGCTCCGCACGCAGTTTGTGCTTCAGTCATCGGCGTTTGCTCCCCTGTTTGACTTGACTGACATGGTAGTTGAGGCTAGGCATGAGGCGAATGAATTGTTGCTCTCGGCACTGACATTTCTGGCTCGCCCTGGCTCGCCTGCTCGTGACTGGCTTGAGGCCTCGCTGGGTCCGACGTTCCTGGAGATGGCAAGCGCGCTGCCCTTGAGGTAGTGCGCATGCTCCAGGGGCGCTCGGAACCCTTTGACTCTTTTGAGTTGCTGCTGGCGGTCCGCATTCCCAGCAGCAAAGATCCTGACCGTGGCATCCGCGAGTTCAATGGCCTGTTGAGGGACGTTCAGCGTTCCCACAACTTGCCAGAGGACGCGGTGAAGCGGCAATTTCTAAAGGCTCTCGGCGATTCGTGGCTATACCGTGATTTGGCTAACTCTCTGGCTCGAGCTGACCAGCGGCAGGGCGTGTCTCTCCTGACTATTCAGGCTCGTGTGCGGGAGCAGTTCCGCCACGGCCTGAAAGTCTCTGACGCCCCTGTCTCTGCCCTGTCATTTGGCGATGGCGCGTCTGACCTGGCTGCGGCGTTGTCCAGTCTGCAGAAGCAGCTGGAGCGCATGCAACAGGACATTCGTGACCTGAAGCGGCAGAAGCGGGAAGGGCCTCCGCCTGCGGGCAAGCACCTTACCCGCTCTGCAGCCAAGCTTCATCGTGCTGGTGTTCGGCCACTTGGCACCGCTCCTCTTGTCTCATTTGACAAGAAGAGTGGTGCCTTCGTGCCCCACTGCAAGAATGCGGTGTGTGCACAGAGTGGTTTAAAGCACTGGCATGCTGAATGCCCCAACGGCGGTCTTCACTCTGCCCACTATTGTAGTGCGGTTGAAGACTACGAGACTGACTGCTTGGCTGTTCGTTTCCAGCGGTTCTATGACGCTGGGGATGAACATGCCTTCGAGTCGCTCTGCACGATGGAGGGTCGCCCAGAGGTGTGCGAGCTGTCGGCACATTCTTTTGTGACGGCTGAGCCCACGTCTCTGCGGCACTTTCGGGATGCGGCGGCTTCCGCTCAGGATGCGGCAGCTGACGAGGGCTCGTTCCCGCTGGTCACGTTCCACTCGAGTGCACGGGACTCGATTCCGCCGCCGCCTGCGGTTCGGGATCCCTCTGCACTCGTGGCTGGTGGTGTGCCTACGGCTCATGACCCACCAGTGGCTGTCCCTGGCTCTCTCGGCTTGCCTGGCTCTATCCCATCGCTCCGGCTTGGCGACTCTGCACCGGCTCCGCTGTTTGCTGGCATGAGGATTGAGGCCTCTGACGTTGGCTCTGAGGTCTCTGACAACGACCAAGACTCTGACAATGACTCTGACGGCGGGCAGCAAGTGGCTTTTGACTCCTTCGGCACTCTTGAGCATGACTCTGACAGGGGGGCATCGCCACTATCAGCTCCGATGTGCCGTCCACGGGCTCCGCCGAGTTTTCTCCGATGTGCGTTGATGTCCTCGATGCTCTGCTGTTCTCTGCTGGCCAGTGCTACGGCGTCTCTGGTTGCCGTGGGCGGTGGTGACAGGGGCCTGGTTGAGCCCGGAGTCACCGTCCATCGGTCTACTGGGGATCTCTTTGCTTCGGATCCGCCACTTGGCTCTCTGGACATCCGTGATTGGCCGCCGGACGATCGAGTTCTTTTATCTCTTTCTTCGATGTTCAAACCGCCATGGGAATCTACTTGTCTGAGTTCTTCAGTTGATTTACTTTCTGCTGTGGAACCGCCTTGCCCACTTGGGCCTGGTGGTGCTCAATTTCGACAAAACAGTCTGCAATTCACTTCGGGGCTACTCTGTATTTACATCCCAACCGCTGAACTCGGCTCTGCTGACCAGCTTCAAAGTGGCTGAGTTTCTAGTCAATCATCCTGGCAGCTTGATTAGCTTTAGCCCAGTAGTGGGATGACCGGGTCAAGACCCCGGCACCCAGCTAGAAGTGATCGGTTTCCACCGAGTTGCACGTAGGTGTTTGTTTATTATCTCGTGGCTGTATATCCTGTACCTGCCTTGCTAGGTAGTCACACCCACGGGTGGTGTGCTGGACTTCGGGTTTAGGCTTAGTTATTATGGGCTCTGACTAGCCCCTAGCCTGACCTGCTTCCGTCTCGTGTCCGTGACATCCTAGCACTGTACTGTACAGTAGTACAGTACAGTAGTACAGTCATCGTTTCACTGTCTGGGTTTCCGAAAGCATAAAGCTTCGGCCAGACACAAGTTAGAGGATTATCTGTTTGTTTCCTAGCGAGCTTAGCCGGACAGCGTATCTGTCTTCCTCGCAACGTGGAACGGGAGCTACACCGGCTGAGCGGATGATGCCGCGGCCTCTAAAAATCAGTGAAAACAACATCATGGGAAATTCGGACACCGTAGGTAGTTTTAAAAAGGCATATATAGAGGACTTATGTATGCCTTTGACCCTCCTGCGGTGTCCGGACATGCGCTTTCCAGCATCCGGTAGGGTAGGATGCCGCCATCGGGTTTGGGTTTGCGGAGAGCGCTGAAATCTGCAGCCATTCGCGTTTCACCCGGTTGAACTTATCTGGAACTTATCGTATGCCTTGCACTATGCTTGCTTAACGGGTGTTAAGCAAGCACGGTACTATGGTTGCGTCAAGGAATGTATACCATTCCTTGAGCACCGGCATTCCGGGGAGTCGCCTAGGTCACGTAGATTGTGCTGGACTTCGGGTTTAGGCTTAGTTATTATGGGCTCTGACTAGCCCCTAGCCTGACCCTGCTTCCGTATCGTGTCCGTGACATCCTAGCACTGTACTGTACAGTAACAGTAACAGTACAAGTAGTACAGTCTTGCTTCACTGTCTGGGTTTCCGAGAGCATAAAGCCTCGGCCAGACACTGTTTATATGATTATCAGTTTGATGCTCAGCGAGCTTAGCCGGACAGCGGATCTGTCTTCCTCGCAAGGTGTGCGTATCGTTCCGCGTCGATCCGAGCTCAAACAGCACAGCACTGTTGAACCGTCACTTGTGCAAGTGAAGAATTTGCAGAAACGAACAAGGTCGCACGTACTCTCGTCCCCAGAGTTTAGACGAGCCGCGCTTCGCGCGGCTACCCGCGATTCGATTCGAGGGCTGCGTTACTTGATGATTGTGGAGCTCGTCTAAACTCTGGTCTTTCTCGTCAAAAGCCAGAATTTAGACGATAAATGTCTACCTTTTTCTTACGGACCTCGGCAGTCGGCAGCTCAACAACGTATTTCGCTCCCGACTGGCTCATGATGCCGATATGTTTATGGTCTGAGAGTTGAATATTTTGTTAATAATATCAGTAACTTTTGTTTTATGCGGCGAGGCCTCACTGCAACCTCAAGGACGTCAGCTTAAGCGCGTAGGCTTCTCGAAGATTGCGATACTTAATTCACGTGAACGTCATCTTCGCTAGTTCGTTGCATGAGCTATGGCGCTCGGAACCGAGCAAATGAAACTGATTTGGAAAGGTATTGCACTCCTCTTTTGGTTTCCGTGTTCTATGTTGGACCTAGGGCGGATGTTTGTTTGTTATTCACGTGTGAACGTAGAGCAGGCGCAGGCTCCGCTGTTCCTTGGGCATCTTTGATGTTTCATAGCATGAGCTACAGATGTCGGAACCGTACAATTCGAAAAGTTTTCGGCAGCTAAGAGTGCCCCCTTTCAGTTTAACTTGCGTACGTTAGCCCTAGGGCGGATGTTTGTGAGTTATTCTAACCACGGTTTGTGGCTGGCTTGTGCATTGCAGATAATTGGCCATCTTAGATATTTCTTCGAGGGAGCTATAGAGCTCGGAACCGAGCAAATGAAACTGTTTTGGAAAGGTATTGCACTCCTCCTTTAGGTCCCGTGGCGTATTGGAGCCCTAGGGCGGATGTTTGTTTGTTATTCACGCGTGAACATTGAGCAGCCGCAGGATCCGCTGTTCCTAGGGCATCTTTAATATTTCATAGCATGAGCTACAGATGTCGGAACCGAGCAAATCAAAAAGTTTTCGGCAGCTAAGAGTGCCCCCTTTCAGTTTAACTTGCGTACGTTAGCCCTAGGGCGGATGTTTGTGAGTTATTCTAACCACGGTTTGTGGCTGGCTTGTGCATTGCAGATAATTGGCCATCTTAGATATTTCTTCGAGGGAGCTATAGAGCTCGGAACCGAGCAAATGAAACTGTTTTGGAAAGGTATTGCACTCCTCTTTTAGGTCCCGTGGCGTATTGGAGCCCTAGGGCGGATGTTTGTTTGTTATTCACGCATGAAATTGAGCAGCCGCAGGATCCGCTGTTCCTAGGGCATCTTTAATATTTCATAGCATGAGCTACAGATGTCGGAACCGAGCAAATCAAAAAGTTTTCGGCAGCTAAGAGTGCCCCCTTTCCGTTTAACTTGCGTATGTGAGCCCTAGGGCGGATGTTTGTGAGTTATTCTAACCACGGTTTGTGGCTGGCTTGTGCATTGCAGATAATTGGTCATCTTAGATATTTCTTCGAGGGAGCTATAGAGCTCGGAACCGAGCAAATGAAACTCTTTTGGAAAGGTATTGCACTCCTCTTTTAGGTCCCGTGGCGTATTGAAGCCCTAGGGCGGATGTTTGTTTGTTATACACGCGTGTACATTGAGTTGGCGTGTGCATTGCACAAAATAGGGTTTCGAAGCTCCTTCCTCAAGGGAGCTATGCAACTCGGATGAGGAGCAAGCGGTGAAGTTTTAAAAAGGTAATTCACTTCTCTTCACTTTCTTTGGCCTATGTGGGCCTTGGGGGAGATGGCAAAGTGTTGTTTTGATGTGTAGCGCAAAGCACGTGAGGCCATGCATACGCCTTTTAGATAGGGTTTTCAGACCCCACCCTTTCGAGGGGATCACTGTGTGACATCATAAAACGGAGCACATAGGTATGTAGAGCCGGGTGTGAGGAAAAGGGGGCACTTTTCAAAAGTGAATTTGCCTTTCTTATGCTCCTATGGCGCCCATTCTTAGGGTAGTGGGTAGGGTTCGCATAGGGCGGGACGTGAGCTCCTGCATCGCAGGGTTTCAGACCCCCCCTGTCGGGGGTATCACTGTATGACATCATAAAACGGAGCATATAGCTATGTAGAGCCGGGTGTGAGGAAAAGGGGGCACTTTTCAAAAGTGAATTTGCCTTTCTCATGCTCCTATGGCGCCCATTCTTAGGGTAGTGGGTAGGGTTCGCATAGGGCGGGACCTGAGCTCCTGCATCGCAGGGTTTCAGACCCCCCCTGTCGGGGGTATCACTTTGTGACATCATAAAACGGGGCACATAGCTATGTAGAGCCGGGTGTGAGGAAAAGGGGGCACTTTTCAAAAGTGAATTTGCCTTTCCTATGCTCCTATGGCGCCCATTCTTAGGGTAGTGGGTAGGGTTCGCATAGGGCGGGACGTGTGCTCCTTTATCGCAGGGTTTCAGACCCCCCTGTCGGGGGTATCACTTTGTGACATCACAAAACGGAGCACATAGCTATGTAGAGCCGGGTGTGAGGAAAAGGGGGCACTTTTCAAAAGTGAATTTGCCTTTCCTATGCTCCTATGGCGCCCATTCTTAGGGTAGTGGGTAGGGTTCGCATAGGGCGGGACCTGAGCTCCTGCATCGCAGGGTTTCAGACCCCCCCTGTCGGGGGTATCACTTTGTGACATCACAAAACGGAGCACATAGCTATGTAGAGACGGGTGTGAGGAAAAGGGGGCACTTTTCAATAGTGAATTTGCCTTTCTCATGCTCCTATGGCGCCCATTCTTAGGGTAGTGGGTAGGGTTCGCATAGGGCGGGACCTGAGCTCCTGCATCTCAGGGTTTCAGACCCCCCTGTCGGGGGGGTCACTTTGTGACATCATAAAACGGGGCACATAGCTATGTAGAGCCGGGTGTGAGGAAAAGGGGGCACTTTTCAAAAGTGAATTTGCCTTTCCTATGCTCCTATGGCGCCCATTCTTAGGGTAGTGGGTAGGGTTTGCATAGGGCGGGACGTGTGCTCCTGCATCGCAGGGTTTCAGACCCCACCTGTCGGGGGTATCACTTTGTGACATCACAAAACGGAGCACATAGCTATGTAGAGCCGGGTGTGAGGAAAAGGGGGCACTTTTCAAAAGTGAATTTGCCTTTCCTATGCTCCTATGGCGCCCATTCTTAGGGTAGTGGGTAGGGTTCGCATAGGGCGGGACGTGTGCTCCTTTATCGCAAGGTTTCAGACCCCCCTGTCGGGGGGGTCACTTTGTGACATCATAAAACGGGGCACATAGCTATGTAGAGCCGGGTGTGAGGAAAAGGGGGCACTTTTCAAAAGTGAATTTGCCTTTCCTATGCTCCTATGGCGCCCATTCTTAGGGTAGTGGGTAGGGTTCGCATAGGGCGGGACCTGAGCTCCTGCATCGCAGGGTTTCAGACCCCCCCTGTCGGGGGTATCGTTAGATACACTGGGCACAGGCATAACATGGAGAAGGACAAACTCAAGGTGAAGGACTTGTGTCTGACGCTTGGCATGTTCAAGAGTGATGGAGTCCCATTGCCATTGGTTGATCATTTCGTGGTGGACGGTGGTGCTACGAGGATGCCAGAGCATGCGGAGAAGTACTTGGACATCGAGGGGCATTCACGGGCGGCTGTGGAGAGAGCGTGCGATGTGGTCCGCGCGGTGCAAGTGGAGGCAGAACTTTCCATTTTGGCAAATGCGGCGAAGCGAGCATTCGTGTGTGTCATCGGAAGCGCTCCTGTGAGAGTCAGGATGGCGGCTGGTGGTGTAAACCCTGCACGTGTGTACTCATGGTGTGAGGAGGAAAGCGATGCTCTACGCCCAGAGACCGAAGTTGATGAAGGTGGGGATCAGGAGATGGCGGAGCTCATGGCGAATGGCTTTTTGCCCTTGGGCAGTTTGTCTGAATTGGAGAGGGAATGCATCGTAACTGATGGGACGCCGCAACACAGCCTAGCGGTAGAGGAGTACGAGCGGTGGATGCGTGAGAGGACTGGAGACGCTTTCGTGCTTGCGTTCGCGCATCGTGTGAGTAGGGATCACGCGAGTTATTTGGCATGTGAGTTGGAGGAACACTCTTTTGATGGCACAGACTTATTGCTTGGCGGGTTGAGGGCATCGATATCCGATGATGAAGCCATCAACATCGCGGTCATGCAAAATCAGATTTTGTGCACTGATATTGAGGGGGAACGAGTAGCCATTCGAGCGAGATTGGCTGATTTCGAGGTTGGGTGCCAAGCTCGCTTACTACAAGCAGTCGTGGATGGTGAGGATGGCTTGAGATGGAGGCTTGGCAACGGAGTTGGGGGCGATGGAATGCAAGTGGAGGGTGGATGTTTTCATGCGGAAAACTTAAACCGGGCGGAAGCGATGGAGAAAATGAAGGCGCTGCGGGCAAAGGCGGCGGAAGGGACATCGCAACCTGGTGACAAGGGGTATATGCTGGCACAGCGGCTGGTGCCGATGTCTGGTGCGGTCGTGGTGGATTGCTGGAGTTGCAAATCAGTCAAGATGAGTTTTCCTAGTGGATCGAAGTTTGCAGGACACATACCGTTGGCGGCTGTGCGGCGTGTTGATCGGCAAGTTGACCATGACACGCCGGTAATCGAGCTGGGAGGAGTCGGAAAGGCGACTGACCCTAAGCTTATAGCGCTTGGGCTGACGACAATCGGGTCGCTAGCGGCGTTGACTGAGACATCTATGGCGGCATTGCATGTTCAAATGCAAGTTGCTGGGGTGAAAAACCTCAATCTTCGCAGGCATCATGAAAACGCGCTTGCATTGCTAGCCACTGGCGTGGCCGATGAGGATCCCGCTAGTGAAGACGAGCGCGAGATGGAGAATTGCTTAACTTTTGATGATAGTGATGAAGAGATCGAGAGGAATTTGGTAAGTGATTGTGTGAATTGCAATATAGTAGCTAGGGATGTGGGTTAGTAGATGCCGATGTTGTAGGGAGTGGTAAAGATATCTGCCCCATGCATTTGTCCCCAACCTAGTGCGAGGGTAGTAGAATGCATGAAGGTTGCCTTGATATCATGCGCACTCAAAGTAAGTGAGAATGAAGGGTAGGTTTCGTGTGGTGTTATGGAACAGGGATGAGTGCATCTCGGTTGTTGAAGATCGCCAACCAACGCATTTTCAAGCACGCAGAGTTTCGTGGTGATCAAGAAGCTATTTGCACAGCGGCTGTCGGCGGAAGTGACATTTTGGCAGTTATGCCTACGGGGGCTGGAAAGAGCTTGTGTTACCAACTTCCTGCAACCATCGGATCTGGACTCACGGTAGTGATATCTCCACTACTATCCTTGATGCATGATCAAGTAACAACATTAGTCAGTAAGGACATCGCTGCTATCAAGTATACTAGTGAGCTGACAGTTAACGCGAAGGCGTGTTATCTAGATATGATAAAGCGAGGGATGATAACATTGTTATATCTTGCACCAGAGACATTAATCAGTGAGCAAGAGAAAGATGCCGATTTGACACGGGCACTTTTAGAAGTCCACGCTATGGCCAAATTGAAGCGGTTTGTAGTGGATGAGGCTCATTGTGTCGGTGAGTTCGGTGCAGACTTCAGAAAGGCATACGCTAGGCTCGGAGAGCTGAGAGACCGTTTCCCGGACGTACCATTCACGACAGTTACAGGGACAGCCACAGACAAGAAAAAATCAGATATTAAAGTACTGCTAAAGCTTAAGAAACCCATGGAGTTTTGCACCAACTCGCATAGACCCAATCTGTATGTGAGTATCCTAGACAAGATTTTGGAAGATGAGACAGTTTCCGGGCAAAACATAGAAGGGAGTTGGCGACAAATACATAGTTTCATATTGGATCAACCGTCCACCTCTGCTGGCATCGTCTATTGTATGACTCAAGTTCAATGTGAGAAGGTTGCAACCTGGTTGAGTCAACAAGAGCATACGGGTGCTTTAATCACGACGGCACACTATCACGGAGGAATGATATCTTCCGATCGTTCACAAGTGTACAAAGACTTTATGACAGGAAAAATCCGAGTAGTAGTGGCG
This sequence comes from Cymbomonas tetramitiformis, assembly GCA_001247695.2. Taxonomy (NCBI): domain Eukaryota; kingdom Viridiplantae; phylum Chlorophyta; class Pyramimonadophyceae; order Pyramimonadales; family Pyramimonadaceae; genus Cymbomonas; species Cymbomonas tetramitiformis. Next base: position 984 of record LGRX02033651.1, on the reverse strand, counting down.
ACCAATGCCTTTGGCATGGGTGTAGACAAAGCAGACGTCACGTGGATTGTACACCACACGATGCCACAATCTATTGAGGCATATGTTCAAGAAATTGGTAGAGCAGGAAGAGATGGCGAGCGGGCTAACTGCATGTTGTTGTTCTCACCAAAGAACTTGCAAAATATCAAAATCGTGTTTCAAAAGAATACCCGGAAAATCAAGAATCGAAACGAAGCAAACTCAAAGAGATGGGCAAATATTGTTTCAACATCAAAGATTGTAGACACCAAATGTTATTGGATCACTTTGGCGACAAAATCAAAGTGTCACGAGGTTGCAAGATGTGTGACATTTGCTCGACACCAAGTGGACTTGTTTTGACAGAGGCACAAGAGAAACGTGGCGGTGGTATGAAGAGACCTCAACGCTCATCGCATTCTTCACTAGAGCCTGGCCAGAGGAAGAGGCGTTAATGGAAAATACTATGTATTTAGTATATGTATTTGGAATGTAAGCTTGCACTATATCAAATAGCATATAGCATATCATATTGATAGCGGTAAAGCACCTATAGAGAAAGACGGGACCTCTCTTATATTGACGGCTAATAGCAACATGTCATTAAGTACCTTTCATGGCATGTGACACGTTGTAATGAACTAGGGGCAAGATGCTCATGGGATTCGCCGCGTCTTTCACAAGAAATAACCTTGAAATGAAAAAGTTATGACATTTTACTTTATTTTGAAACTGCAGATACCCTGTTTCGCTGGCCAACTGGTGATTTTGACACCGGTATCTCTTGTACTAGGAGTTCCAGGCATCTCCTGGACATGCGTCAAGCAGTAAACCTGCATTATATAACCCCCTGCTGCCACCATACAAATTTTAGGGGATTCGGAGGACCCCCCCTGACAAGTACTTCCAGAGTCTCCGGACGCCCATAAGCTCAATCTGCGTTACAAACCCTAAGTAATATTCGCGCTATTTCGGTCCGGAGAC
>LGRX02033650.1:0-34880 GCA_001247695.2 Cymbomonas tetramitiformis | reverse complement strand
GCGCCGGTTCACTTCTTGTGCCTGTTCGTTTGCAAGGCACAAGCGTCGCGCATAAAACTGAAGAATTCGTGCTGTTTTTCTCTCATTTTCCTGCCTGCTGACGGGTCTTCGCGTTTTCTCCCTGTGTTTCTGTCTAATTTTTCCTTCCCTGCCCGCCCGCCCGGAAAAATCTTTGCCTCCAGCTCAAGGCTCCGACCCGATGCCGGCCTGGTGCCTTGCTTTTTTCGCCTTCTTTTCCGCTTCTTTCTCGCCACTCCTACCCAACGAGGGAGCGCGAGCGGATCTGAATGGTGAAACCAGCAATCATCCCAATTTCGGGAAATCCATTGGTTCAACAGTAGTTACTGTAGACTGTCCCCCCTCCGTTAGGTCCCCAGTCTGTCATATCCGAATACTGTAGTGTGTACTTCGTACTCGAGTACAGCAACTGAACAGTTGTCAACAAGTTGTGCAAAAGTACAGTTGTCTGCTTTCATTTTTCAATTCAATTTCGTTTATGCATATGTGCGAACTCACGATGTTGGGTGTGTGCAGCTTGTGTCGCAGATGTTCCGATGGCGAGGAGGGACGCGCTTTCTTGAGGTGTGGAAGTCTAGCTAGGGCAACCTAGCTTGGGATCACACCCAACCACATCGGACTCGCCTTTGTTTCATATTTCAATCCACTCACCTTGGATATGCATACACATTTTGAGGAGCATCGAGTTGGGATAAGTCATAGGCAGTTTATGTTTTTGGGTTTATGGCGCCTTCGCGACCTCTTGGGGTGTGGACGAAGTCAAGGTTGGGCATGCCAACCTTGCTTGGGCTCGAACCCAATCGACACCGAAGTCATCTCATTTGCATATAGTTGTCTTCAATACTTATGCAAAGTGCAGTGAACGCGGTTTGTGCGCAGCACTTTATACATGAGTTAGTCAACGCGAAGGTCGAAGGTGCAGCTCTTGCACTAGCGTAGGGTTCTCTACTCTCGTCAGCCAGGGTCATGCGATGGCCCACTCCCCCAGGCAGGAATTTAAGAAGACAAAGCTCATCGCATCTTGAACTTCCCTCGCAGTATGCACTGGAAATTTGACTACCAGGGCCTTACCTGTTACCTCTTGGGTCTTCCTGTTTCAGACATTAAGAGATCTTAGATTGTCGCGCTCTGAATTTTCCTTGGTTTGGAACATTTTCAGGTTTTGAAATCCAAGTCGCGGTCGAAAGACGATATCTGATATCACATACGTGACCAGGGAAAGCGCGTCACGAGCACTTCCCACCCATCAGAGTCGTTCTATATGGAGATTGCCGAAAAAAACGAGCAGTTCAGCTTTTCAAGCATTGGGAAGCTCTTGCTCGAAGACGTTATTAGAGGCGCCTGCAACCAAAATCCTGTAGCCAAACTGAAAATCGAGAAACTGCTCGCTGAAGACCTTTCCAAGAACTTGAGCGCTGATGAATCGATCACATTGTTAGCGGAAGGAGAAGTGGATAAGTGGTTACGCTCGCTGCCGTTCGAACTCGACGACGGCGATAGTTGCCTGAAGTTAGCGCCTGCATATTCATGGTGAAACTCGAGCCACAGCGTACTCGCTTAAATCATCTCGCAGATGAATGGGATCCTTTGTCGAGGCGAGCTGGTAGCTATCGAACTTTTGATGCTGAAATATATAGTCTGCTACAGGCAATATGTTCTCACAAACGCAAATGATATGCTGCGGCGAGATAGACGCTAGACAGACATTGAGTTGTTGCGACACTATAAAATTAACCCCCTGAGGAGTAGTCCGCAAGGGCCAAATGCTTTGACTGAGAAGCGCCTGTCCCTCGCACGCGCAGCAAGGACACCACTCGCGCTGCAAAAGTATACACCGACCAAATCCGCGTGGATTTTACGGTGCCAAGGAATAGCTTTTGCGCACGGTTGCTGGCTATGCTGATAAATAAAGGAGGACGCTTCGGGAACCTGCGGCTGCAGAAACCGGGTAAGATGCCCGATATCGGAGGGCTCAAATCCGGCTCTATCACAGGAGTTCCCTTGTGGCGCTCAGCCTTCCCGCGGCCTGAGCCCGGGAGTTTCAGCGTGTGCCGCTAAGGTGGCCGTGCTTACTTCCACTCCTCCTGTATTCAGGGAAGAATTTCAACAACTTCAACGTCTTCTGCGGCTGCTGCTCTCGCTTCCGCTTTTCAAAAAAGCGCAAGGAGGACCACCGCAAGACCGTGCTGTTCAACCAGCGGCTGAACGAGCTGGATCAACGTTGGAAGGACCCGAGCGAAATTTTGAAAGCGAACCTTGATAAAGCGGAGCTGCATCTCACGGAGGACCAGGGGGGCTGCAGCCCTCCCGCAACGGACCTCACGGGCTGCGCACCCTCCGAATACATCGATGCCGTAAGCGTTCAGTCCATGACCAGCGCGCAGAGTGGTTTCACTGACACGTCGGCGGCCACCAGCTGCATGGCGTTCAATCCAACGCTTCACATGCACCAGCGCATGCTCGAGAGGGGCATCTCGCCCGAGGATGTGAGGCGCACCAAGAAGCACGGCACGGTCTACAGACAGCCGGATGGGTCCAGGCTTTTCACTGATGAGAAAACAGGCGGAACAGTAGTGACGCGGCGGAATCATATGGGAATCAAGGTTGATCTGACAACCTGGGTCGCGCCGTCCTCAGTGATGATGTCCTCATTGCATCCCTCATCTCTGCGACGCAGCGCCGCCTCTCAGAAGACTTCCCAAGGACCTGTGAGCAAAGGCTTGCCTGCTGCTACGAATGCCCCCGCCACCGCTGACCATACACGTCCCACGGCCACTGTAGCCACCTCAAGCTCCGCAGTCGGCAGTGGAATCCATGCAAGCAGTCGCCCAGTAGAGCTCTCGTTTCTTGCCGGGTCCGGCGCCAGGGACACCTTGTCAGCCGCGCAGCCAAATGCAAGTGAAGTCATCACGGTGCCCCACGAGTTATGTCGCAATCCAGAGTTCGTCGGCAGGCTTGAGCGAGTATCAGGTACACACCGAGTAAGAGCTCGCCCCATTCAGAGACGCGCGCGCCTCTACGAGCCGTGGCCCCTGCGCCCTGCTATGCACCTTTGTGCTGTGAAGCGCTGTTGTCCTGCAGCTCGTGACATTCCAGGAGAAATAGGCACCTTGCACACATATCACGAAAGTCTGCCACGTGGCATTCCAGGAGAAAGAGGCACCTTGCTCACATATCAAGACAGTCTGTCACGTGGCATTCTAGGAGAAAGAGGCACCTTGCGCAAAGCTCAAGACAGCCTGCCACGTGGCATTTTCGGAGAAAGAGGCACCTTGCACACATATCAAGACAGTCTGCCACGTGGCATTCTAGGAGAAAGAGGCACCTTGCACACATATGAAGACAGTCTGCCACGTGGCATTCTAGGAGAAAGAGGCACCTTGCGCAAAGCTCAAGACAGTCTCAAGCGGTGTTGAGAGACTTAACGTTTTCCTTAATCGGCACTCTTCTAATCTCGTCACCCTGCACGAGGTGGCAGGCGCCCGCGTGGTCCAAGGAGCGAGGGACGCGGCGAGCATCAACCTGGAGGTGCACGGCAGCGCTCCGGCGATCCGCAACGCTAAGCTCTACGTCAAGTACTCCGGGTTCCTGTGGGGCCCCAAGGAGCAGCGCGGAGCGCTCGACCCCGAGGACACCACGGCCGACTGTGACGTGATCTCCCTCACGCCAAAGGTGGCGAAGGCCCTGCGCGTGAATCTGAAGCTGGAGCTGCACGAGGTGCAGACCAAGCACAACGTGCTGGTGTACCTGGATCGGGAGACACACAAGTTGGCGATCTTCGGGCGACAAGTGCGTCTTCTTCAACCCACACGCCCACGTGGCAGCACCTTTTCGCCCACGTGACAGCACCTTGTTGCCGTGTGCACTGAACCCGCATTTCACATTGGAGCCCTGTAGAAGGTTAGTGGTTCACAATTTGCCGCCGATCGACCTGGGCGTGTCACCGAATCGGTGTCGGACTAGACTGTCTGAGGGCAGCCGGCATCCTGGCACGTGTCGGCCTGGACTGTTTGAGGGCAGCCGGCATCCTGGCACCTGGACTGTCTGAGGGCAGCCGGCATCCTGGCACGTGTCGGCCTGGACTGTTTGAGGGCAGCCAGCATCCTGGCACCTGGACTGCCTGAGGGCAGCCGGCATCCTGGCACCTGGACTGTCTGAGGGCAGCCGGCATCCTGGCACTCAGTGTCGGCCTGGGCTGTCTTAGGGCAGCCGGCATCCTGGCACTCAGTATCGGCCTGGACTCTCTGTGGGCAGCCGGCATCCTGGCACTCAGTGTCGGCCTGGACTGTCTGAGGGCAGCCGGCATCCTGGCACTCAGTGTCGGCCTGGACTGTCTGAGGGCAGCCGGCATCTTAGCACGTGCACAAGCAGGCCGAGCAGACGCGGACTGAGGATAGTTCGTTTACACTTCTGCGGCAGAACTTCACGGAATCCTGTAGGTCGAAATTTCTCTGTTGGCGCACCGCAACAGTTTCTCAACAGTTCGCTAGATCCGATCCAAGTATTCAGGAAGTAGCAGCATCATTTATTCCGAGGAGGAGCCGGTGACGTGGCTCTTTGTTGACGCTGCGTACTACGCTGCCTTGGTTGTCTGTCGCGAGGAGGTGCATCCACGCTCGACCTCAACCCTTGTTTTGGTGGTGAGCTCGGCGAGACCCGCCTCCAGCCTCGTTCCATTCGCCCTTCTGCATCCAGCTGGCTGACCAAGCGCTCCGCACTGCATCGACGGCGCCAGGTATGCGCTGCTCGTGGCGACAGCTGGCGTCATGGTCAATGGTGACGCGGCCTGCGGTTTGATCGGAGGAGGAGGGCGAGCGCAGGGGAAGGACCGCGCCGAGGCGGAGGTGGCCATCCGGGAACGCATCAAGCGCACCTTCGGGCCCGCGTATGACAAGCAGCTGCGTGCTGCGCAGGACCGCTCTCTGAAGTACGAGTTCGCGCAGGTCTGGGCGCTGCCGCGAGAAGTGCCTGCGCCGCCTGAGGTCAGAGCGCGGGCCCCCGTCCGCTCGGAGGGCGGAGATGACGCACTGCCTCGCGAGCCGGCCTCGAGCGCCCTCAGGCACTCCTGCGCGGCGGAGTCGCCGCGAGGCAATGGGGAAGGAGGCGGAGAGGGAGGCGGTGGTGAGGGCAGCGAGCGGAGGAGCGAAGTGACATTGACTCGAGCAGTTCTGCAGGGATCCGCCATGGAGAGAGGAGTGGGCGCCGGTGCTGGAGCGGACAATAGGCACACCAGAGTTGGGACCAGAGGTGGGGAGATTCCCACCATCGTAGCCGGCATAGAGAGCCACATTGCTGGGAAACAGGTTGTGGTGCCGCAGCCGCAGCAGCCGAGCCTGGGGATTGATGGTGGGGTGAGTCAGACACGCGGGCACGACGATGATCCGCAGAAGGAGTCGCAGGATGTGAGGCGCCTGGACAAAGGGTTGGGGGCGGTGGGGGACTCTTCTGGTAGCAGCGGCGCGCGGAGGTACGGAGGTACGGAGGGGACGCAGGGGCAGTCGCAGGGTGCGAGGCAGTTTAATCAAGGGCAGTCGCAGGGTGCGAGGCAGTTTAATCAAGGGCAGTCGCAGGGTGCAAGGCAGCTTAATGAAGGGCGCGCTGTGGTGGGAGCCGAGGACGACTGCCACGAGCCTTGGGTGCGTGAGGCTGGCACACGCAGGCAGCCACCGGAGGTGGAGAGACCCCAGGAAGTGCAGGTAGCCGTGAGGAGAGCTATGAAGGGCCTGGATGGTGATGGCGGGCTAGGTAACAGCAAGACCGTGCTGGTGCAAGAAGGGGGGGGAGATGGAGAACCTGTGGACTCTTGGGAGAGGGGGAGATGGAGAACCTGTGGGACTCTTGGAGGAGGGGGAGATGGAGAGCCTGTGTCTTGGGAGGAGGGGGGAGATGGAGAGCCTGTGACCCATGGAAGAGGGGGAGATGAGAGAGCCTGTGGACTCTTTGGGAGGAGGGGAGATGGAGAACCTGTGGGACCTTGTAGGGGAGGATGAAGAGCCTGTGGGGCTCTTGGGAGTGGGGGAGACAGGAGAGCCTGTGGACCTGGGGGGGAGGATGAGAGCCTGTGGCCCATGGGAGGAGTGGGGGAGATGAGAGCCTGTGGGCCCATGGGAGGAGGGGGGAGATGAAGAGCCTGTGGACTCTTGGGAGGAGGGGGGAGATGGAGAGCCTGTGGGCTCATGGGAGGAGCGGGTCGCATGGGAACCCCAACAGTTGCGAGACTTCGCTTGCAGCACCAACTCGAGTGCTGGCGATCGCTGCGGTGGCGCCAATGACTGCAGCGGCGGCAGCGCGGGCCGCAGACCCAGCAGGTTCGATACCACACGATCTGCCAGAGACCGGAGCAATGCCGACGAAGTGCCAGCGCCCACTTCGATCGGCATCGACGCTCCGCGTCCCGCATCCATACACGGGGCGTGTGGTCCTCCGCGTTTTTCAAAGTTGACTTCCCCCGCGTCATTGCGAACGGCCGATCCTTTCTCCCGTGTGAAAGCGGCACAGCTATCACTACCGCAGCAGCAAGCGTCACATCGATCAGCGTCAGAAGCGCCTTCGTCACTTCGAGCTGGTCAGAGCTGGTGGCCGGAGTCGTCTTCGCCACAGTTAGCACCGCAATTGCCTCCGCCGCAACCACCTGCATCCCATCCATCGACGTCATCGCCCGGTACACCGCCCATCAGTGCTGCGTCATCGCGCTCACCGCCACCCCCACTGCCCGTGGCCCAACCATCACCCTCACCACTGCACGGTGCGCATATGCCCGTGTCTCGGACTGTGCTGTCAGATGCAGCCGCGGGCAAGGGGGAGAAGGAAGCTGTGCGGCAGGGGGGCCTCCGAGGGGAGACTGGCTCCCCCTGCAACGGTCTCGAGGACCACGTGGAGTGCGAGCTGCGCGCTCGGACCGCAGCTGAGCCACCATGGATCTCGGGAGGGCGCCGTCCCATGCCGCACGATCAAGATGGTGTTCCAGCCCCCAGTGGCGCGGCGCCGCATGTTGTACCTGATGCACACCTAGAAGGAGGCGCTTCGCAGCTGGCTCCCCTGGATCCTGATGGCGTGCTGGCTCCCCTGGATCCTGATGGCGTGCTGGCTCCCCTGGATCCTGATGGCGTGCTGGAGCGCGCGCAAGAAGACCCTGGACCGTCTACCAGAGGAAGCCAACCCCGCGGCGGCAGCAGTCTGACAGAGGTCTCTGATGATGCGTCCGATTGGTGCGAGTTGATCGAACGGCTTATGCCGCAAACTGCTGCTGAGGTGGATCCGCAAATATCGCCATGCCCACACATCCCCGCCTCTCGCTACGCCCTCCACACAACAATAGCTGAGAGCTCTGGATACCGAATCGCTGACAGTGGACCCTTGAGAGGTCCTGGAGGGGAATTTCGAACGCACTCCCCTTGCCACCCACAAGGGGGTCAGAGGACGCACAAATGCCATCTTGTGAGTCCGTCGAGGGGGGACACGCTGCCTCAAGCGACCCCTCGCAAGGCTGCTCTTCGGCTACTTAGATAGGGCTCTTTTTGGCTCTTGCGCACACAGCTCAACTTGACGTTGGAACTTTTTTTGAGGCCTCTGTGTGTCTCTCCTTTGGCACTCGTCTCTCTTCAGGCGTTGCAACGAGCACAGCGCCTCTATGGCGAGCGGCTTCTGTTTGGGCACACATGCCAATCCAGTCTGATGAGCAATTCACCGGTCTGTCCGACTCTGGGAACATGGGGTTTTCATGTTTCACCCCATGAGAGGCGATGTGGCTTCAGGCCTGTTGCCCGTAGAGGCTGGAAGGCGTTCTTGGAGCGATCCAGCGAGGGGGCAGTGGGCTTCAGTCCGGGGCCACATCTTCTCTGTGCGGCCTCTTCCGGTCCGGGGACTCGATCTCACCGCCTCCGACATAGCCTAGCTTAGGCGTCCGTTGATGGCCTGATTGCGAGGCTCAGTCGAGTGTCGGCGTCTCATCCCTACCGTTCATGACAGCCGCACGCGCCACATTCAAAAGAGTATGTCAGCTGTGCGCCAGAGGAGAATGCTTGAGGATGAATGCACGGCGCGCTTATGTGCAGGCAGAAGTGGATCCTGGAGCGTACTGCGCTGCAGCAGGCAGAAGCGGATGGGAGGATGTCTGCGAGGGTGCACGCCCAACGCCGAGCTGCCCTGGATGCGCCCTCTGCCGCGCTGCTTCCTCTCAGCGCTCGAGCTCTCCTCGCGTCATTGCGCCGTCTCCTGCAGGTTGTGGAATGCGCTCGCAGCCTCGTCCATTGTCTGCGTCGACGAAGAGTGCTGACTCCGCACGGATGCCGACGTGGCAGTTGTGGTTTCCACCACGGCGGCTCGACATGTATGACACGCATCTTCGTGAAAGGGGGGGTATCCTCTGGGCTGTATGACACCATATTAGCAGAAGAATAGATGCCGCAGCTCGGTGCCACGGGAACTAACTCGAACGCATGAGCAGCGACTGGGTGCTATGTTTGAGGGGTCTAGCGCGGCCCAGCAACTGTCGACTTCGGTCCTTCCAAGATTGCGGGCTGTCGACTTCGGTCCTTCCAAGATTGCGGGCTGTCGACTTCGGTCCTTCCAAGATTGCGGGCGTCGGACTTCGGTCCTTCCAAGATTGCGGGCTGTCGACTTCGGTCCTTCCAAGATTGCGGGCGTCGGGAGCCGGCGGAAAACAGAGCAAGGCGTCGCAAGCCTGGACGCAGCATGCGGCAAGAGAACCGCAGGATTCGTTCAGCCACGAGAGAACCGCAGGACTCCCCAAAGCTTCAGCTACGAGAGAACCGCAGGACTCGTTCAGCCACGAGAACCGCAGGATTCGTTCAGCCACCAGAGCAACTTGTAATTCTCGCTCAGCCACGAGAACCGCAGGGATCAGCCCCCAACCACGAGAGAACAGAGGACTGCTTCAGCCAGCCAGAGAACTGCAGAGGACTCGTTCAGCCACGAGAGAGAACCGCAGGATTCGTCTCGGCATAGCCAATGAACCGCAGGACTCGTCTCAGCCAATGAGAACCGCAGAGGACTCATTCAACGTCCACGAGAGAACCGCAGGACTCCCAGCCACGAGTAACTGTGCACGCCCCAGCCACGAGAGAACCGCAGGACTCGCTCAGCCACGAGAGTGACCGTGCACTCGTTCAGCCACGAGAGAACCGCAGGACTCGTTCAGCCACGAGAGAACCGCAGGACTCGTTCAGCCACGAGAGAACCGCAGGGTTCGTTCAGGGATTGGCATGATTGGTAGCGCAATGCACATAGCTTGTTCTGAAGTGGAGGCTTCTTAGGGGAGGCGAGGGAGGCGCGGATGGGATGGCAGAAGTGGCCTTGCTGCGCCATGAGCTCCGTGCTGAGCGCATTCGCCGAGTGCAGCTGGAGGCAACTTCGAATGAGCAGGGGATACTTATCAGGTATTGACTTCGCGAGGGGTTTCTAGGAGCCGGGGGGTTTGAGGAAGCACCAACAGCTACCTGCACCGCCGAATGATTATTTTAAGTGCGCATGCTTGGTGTCCGCATTGCCTCGAGCACTTTTGCTGTGAGGGTAATCTCTGCATGGCACATCATGATCAGCGACGCCTTCTACCCCAACTTCTATGGGGTGTGGCAATTCTGAATGGTCGATTTTGCTACAAATGAGAATATTCGAGCAAGAGCAGTTGTATGACACGTTTCCACTCCTCATTGTGGCGGTAGGGAATGTGGGTTTGGCTGGCATAGAGACTTGATGCGCCAAATGGCAGAGATGGACAAAAACATCAAGTGCATGCGGCAAATGATGTACTCCACACAGGGCAAGGCGAGTGCACCATTCCACGGCCAAGTCACAGAATGCTTTCACCCTGCAGAGCTTAATGTCATGCTTCCTCTGAGTCTGTTTGATGCGCATACTGCTAATGGCCTTCAGATTTGCAATGCAGAGGGAAGAGATGTGATTGACATTGGATAGGCTGGTATCTCAAGGCCGCGGTTAATTTGAAAAAACACAAAATGTTAGCATTTGCCAAGCCATTGTTTAAGGGTGTGTCTCAATCTATGAAAGTGCATGAAATGTCACCCCATACCGCCATGCTATGAAGAAAATTCCCCAAGACTTGCATGCACCGGATTTTGCCAAAGTGCGTGAAACGATAGTGAACACCGGTCAAAGGCAAAAGTCGACGAAAAACTAGCCGGAGGGGGGTCCGCAATCGTCAGAACCATCTGTGGCTTGAGCTAGACGAGTATATAAGCGACACCGTTCACGCGGGGGCGTAAACAGTAAACAGTAGAGTATAAATACCCGACTCCGTTTCTGGGTTTGGGCAGCGTATCGGGCATGGCACGTTATGCGTGATCCGCAGCGGATTGCTTTCCACTCGACACGCGTTCATCGACGTTGTTTCTTGTTTCTTCCCAGCGAGCGATTTGACAAATAATGACTATTTATCGCGAGAAGTATTACTGTCCAAAGTGCGGGGTTTATTCATCACTTTTCCGTGTTCGCCTGTATGTGTATCTATACTAATTTTCACCACGCGCCGAATCGCATGGTTGCACACGCACTTATATTTTATGGATAATGGAACTCCCAATAGTACGCGGCACGTGTTTCTTTCGCACTCTTCGATTCAACTCGCAATAAGCAACATTACACATAAACTGCGAAAGTGGGTTGCCGGATTTCTTGATGTTCCGTATCGCAAGACCTGGTTATACCTAAATACCCGGTTGTACAATATAAATACCAGACACCTACATAAAAATAATCACGACGGCATCAGTAGACTGTCTCGTCAAGAACCATCCAGGGTGCCCTCGCCCACGTCTGGCGTGGGGGTGTCGCGCGTCGGTAGTGATCTTGATGCAGTTGAAGGTGGCGTTTTCAATCAACATGTCCAGGACAGGCTTGTCGTAGCGGTCGCGCATCAAGTCGGCGGCATGCACCACGAAGGCGCCAACGTCACGTGCGGCAGCATGCTCGCGGCGAACGTCGGTCTTCTGCTCGGTTATGGCGGGTTGCTGTGGCGGATCAAGCACCTCCAACCCCGCAGACAGGGTGTCCGGCTCCTCTGTGGAGAATGCTCCAGCAAACAAAGCGGTCAACCCGATGTACTGAGCCCTCAGAGAGGGCGCATCGCCGTTGATGGGGAACTTGCGAGCGGCATTGCCCTGGTTAATCGTGTGCCGGTCATGCTCGTCGCAAATACGTTCGAAATCCTCGCCCTTGTGGGTGTCGAACGCATGTTTCATCTCCTCAGCGGCGATCTTCTCGGCGTGCTGCGTGGCCTTGAAGTTCTCGTCGGTGGGCGAGTAAGAATGCGCCGGAAGCGTCGAGCAGTTGGTGGTGTCAGCCCTCGCACTCCGGCATCTGGCACTCGGGCACGAACTCCTGGGTCATGACGTGGAAAGATGTCCCAGGTCGCGGCCCGCCACCCGCGCGGTAGCCGTTCGCCTTACCGCCTTAACCTCGCATGCCGCGAGGGTTGTGGAGCGGTAGTCCTTGTTCTTCTCCAAGAAAGGTCGTCGATCATGGTTACCTTGCCCATGACCTCGGCGTATGTGCTTGATCTCGTCGCGAAACCCGGAAAGCGGATAGTTTTCGGGCGCGATGCTCCCGGCCTGACATGCGATGGTGAATATTCGATCATGACGTCACAACTGATTCAGACCGTGCTGAGAAAATTGAATTCGAACACTCTGTATACATTCCGTTGGTCGGGTTTTCCGATCGAACGCGATGAAATTCGCGATCTCGAAACTCAGATTGAGGCCTGAAAACCTTACGCAGCCGGCCATAAGCGCTCTGCAAACTTGCCTGAACGGTGTTGTTCAGCACCTTTTTCAAGGATATATCACGGATATATTATTCTATCTTGAACATTTTTGTATATTAGAACATGTTCCTGAATATGCAAACATGAGGTTTGTGCGTGCCTGGAAACTCTGAGGTTCGCTACGTGAAGATCCGAAAGCGATTTTCCAAGAGGGGTTTCCCGGTTTTGAGGCGCCTCCCTGATCATCGGTCTTAGGCGTTTGATTGTACTTGATTGTGCGCGGTTTATTGTTCCTTGGGGTCTGTTTGACTGAAACATTCATCATAATACGAGCCCGCACGGTGTCTACGTGCGTGAACGCGACGATGCCGGCTTGTGCTCAAAGCGCGGGCACAAGCCGGTATCGGCAACCATCCGCATACATTGCAAGGCATACGAACGTACGTTAAGTTGCAGCACCTTCACGAAAGTGATACTGCGCAACTTATGTACGTCGCACCCACTTTCTTAGCAAGATTGCATGACTCAATGTATGAACCCGTACTATACTGAAATATCCCTACGGATACTCCCCAGAATATATAGTACACAGTGAAAGTCTCAAGCTGGCAGGACCGTGACACACTCGCGGAGCAAACAGGCAGGCACTGCAAGTGACATCCTACCAGGCGAGGGGTGATTTCACAGGGGGCACCAGATGTTTTTGGGGGGAGAAAGTTGGCACTCCACGAGTGATAGTGGGAGATGATGAGAAATATTCCGGAGTCACGCGAATTTCACGGAGAGGAGAGTCATTCCGGAGATGAGAATTTTTCCGGCGGGAGAGAACTATTCCGGAGTCACACGAATGTGATAATGGAGATGGGAAATATTCCGGAGATGGGAGAAATCGATTCCGGAGGCACGCGAACGATAGCACGAAGAGGAGAGTCATTCCGGTGATGAGAAATTTTCCGGAGGAGAAAACTTTTCCGGAGTCGCGCGAATGTGATAGTGGAGATGGGATATATTCACGAGATGCCAAATATTCCGGAGGCACGCGAATGCCACGGAGAGGAGAGTCATTCCGGAGATGAGAAATATTGGCATAGAGGATGAGGCCGAGGAGCCACCGCCACCAACACGATATTAACCTTTTCGTCTATCAAATACCTACTCAACACACTAAATTTTGGCCCGAAAGGATAAGTATGTAACAAGTTATGGAAATGTATTGTTTCCGCTAATCGTGCGTAGCCTCAAACCAATAGTGTCACAGTTTTCGATATATTACGCCTATCGTGCTAATAAACTATATACCGAAATTTTTGTCTATGCAAAACCTATTCAGCACACTAAATTTCAGCCCGAAAGGATAAGTATGTAAAAAGTTAGAAAAATACAAAAAGAAGAGTATGTAAGGTATATGAGCTAACAAAAGCTCGCGTTAAGATAAGTTATGATAAGTTATGATTGTATGAGTGATATGCAAGTGGTATAGGCTAAGTTTAAAGCTTGGATGACTAGTTGGTATGCTCGAATGACAAGTTCGGATGCTCGGATGGCGAGTGGGTATGCTCGGATGGCGAGTGGGTATGCTCGGATGGCGAGTTCGGATGCTCGGATGGCAAGCTTGCCTTTTTGGCAAGCTTGCCTCTTTAGCTCACATGCTTGGCTCTTTAGCTTCACGATCCTGAGGGAGCGCTCTCTTGCCAGGCAAGGGGCTCTTGCCCTCGGTTTCGTGAAGTGCGCCACAGCAATGTGATAATTCACATGCTGGGCTCGTTAGCTTCACGATCCCGAGGGAGCGCTCTCTTGCTAGGTAAGGGGCTCTAACCCTCATTTTCGTGAAGTGCGCCACAGCAATGTGATGAAAGGTGGCATCTCAGGTCCAATTGAGATCTCCGAACTTGGTTCGGCGCTCTTTAGATTTGAGCTAATGCCACTAAAATAGAACAATCGACGACTCACACCTTCTCAATTCCATCCATTGGAACGAATTCCTTCCTCGCGCTTTGATATGTGATGTTCGGAATTTTGGCCTACCATGGAAGGCTTCCTACTGTGGCACAGTGTGCCACAAATGTGCCCCATGGACGATTTTCGTGAATACTTCGATTATGAATCAAACGAAGTAGCTACATGTCGTAATTTTTCACGGAGAGTAACGTGACGTTCTCAGAAATTTCGTCAGATAAACGGTTGCGGTAGAAAAGCGTCGCGCTGAAAAATCTGCGAGTTGAAGAATACTTAGTTTGGCAAAAAGGAAAACGCAAGTTTCGGTAAAATTACCCAATTGAAGTGTGTGAAATAGAAACATCTTGTCTCTTTCGCGCTGAGTTTTGCTGTGAAAGCAGTGCAACCCTCAGTTGCCAATTTGAGTTCCCTTTAGCGAGGGTTTCCAAGCGACGAACAAAATCTTACCTCGCGCCCTTATTTCATTCGCTTGATATATTTCCGCAAGGAAGCTGCGTTTAAGAACGCAGTGAACGAAATCATTTCCTGCTGCTGCTGCATCTTTGACCGCAATTTTTGAAATTATCTCTGCATAGAATTCTATTTTATTTCTGCCTCCGTCGGCGCATTCTGTATTCAAATTCACCGATGACCACAACGAACAGACCGGGTGATGATGATGCATGTTTTTCTTCACTCGACTGCCAATGTCACTTAGCGAATCTTTTCCGCATGAACGGCGCATTGCGCCCGATGGGCATCATTTCGATCTCCAATCACGGGACGGCGCTTTGGTTCTTCGAGCCAAGATGCTGCCCGATGCGACTTTCGTCATTTGTCGAATAGTGGACGACGATAGACGAATTTCGGCAGATCCCAAATTGCATCGGTGGTCGGAAATTATGTAATATTTATATTTCCACGATGATCCGCATGACTTATCCATTTGCAGCTCATCGTATAACTGTAGTATGATAACGGCCGAATATTGTATATGCTGATTTATAGGATACTGGACGGACAACAGAAGAACTACAGCCGATTTCAAATTGCATCAGGCCACGGAATTTATACACTAGTTATATATTCGCGATGATTCGCAAGACTTACCGATTAACTCGCTGCCTGCTGTACTATTGTCGTAGGATAACGGCCGAATCTTGGATACGACGATTTATAGCACGAGCTCGTTCACCGTATTTCCTTCATGTGCAACGCGAGTCACAAAAATATGAATTATATATTACACACGTTTCAATACAGTCGAATCCGAAAAGTGAAAATATATAAGAACGCCACGATACTCACCGATCGGTTCCGGAAAGCGCGTCCAGTGATAATTTAGTATACTCGACTGATATCGTAAACCTTGTGGATGACGTCACTCCTGAATTCTGATACGAAAAACACGTTTTATGTCATTTATACAGTCTGACGTCACTCGTGTATAATGATTCAAAAATGACTTGTCGCGAGGATTATGTTCCTAAAATGCACCCGAATCGGGTTGTGTCCCATATACTGGAGTGGCACGATTCGAATAAATATGTTAAAAAACTGCACACTCAAAATACCCGGATGAAGGCGGTTTGGAAGGCCGAAACGACCTCGTCCAATTCCATGGCGGCATTACGTAGCCCCACATCACAAGAAACACACCCCTCCGGGCAACGTGCTGTGTCATGAAAGTGTCCAGGGCACAGGGGGCACTCCTGAACGAAGGCCGAAGATGCAGAGTGGAAGGAAATGCACCGTGCCGCCTGCTTGGCATGCGTTTGGGACCAATTTCCGCCCTTCGTAAACACTTTTTGGATCCGCCGTTTGGCATGCAGCTTTTTCTATGTATAGGCCCCACCGTAACATGCCCCCATTGAAAACCATCAACATACAAAATCCTCCCGCACTAGTAGGATACATATTGCAAACACATTTTCGGTTAAAAATTTGAGGGACCCCTGATTTCTTAATTGAATCCAGACTTAGGAACCCTGCACCACACAAAGGACGTATCTTCGTGCCTATACGCCATAGCACAAAAGTTCCGATTTCTAGGATCATGCATGCTGCTTAAGGGATACAAAAGTCCTGATCAACATGAATGAAAATCAAGACTTTAACATACTTGCAATCAAACATTACATCACATAAGTGTCGAAATGTGGCGTTAACCCTTAAACCGTTTCCTGGGTCATATATGACCCAAGGGTACCTAAAATTGATTTGTGAAGCCGTCTAAAATCCAAAAATGCTTTTGAAAACAGTTTTGAAAAGGTCTCCCTTATGCGCATCAAACTGCGTGACCAATGTCCCTCAAAACTGTGGCATGCTTCCAAGATCAAACGATGAAGAGTGTGAAAATCGTTTGACGCAACACACGGTTATGGTTTGCGCGTATAAATACGCATGTTCAACCCTATTTAGGTCACGTTACATCTTCAACACATAGCTAGGCGTTATGCAAAACATGCTAGGGTCATGATTAGGGTTCACACGGGGCAGTGGATACGCATTCAGCGCCGCAATGCGTGAGATATACATTCATTGGTGACATCGCATTTTCACTCGATGCTCAATTTTGAACAATGCAGTACGATGCGCCTTTGAAATACGTTTCAAGTGGTATGCTCAAAACGCAAATCGGCCTTCGTATGCGGCGACTATATGGAAAACACTGATTTCAACCAAAACCAAAAATAGTTATGACGGTTTAGGGGTTAAGGGGTTTGGGTATTGCCCGGCGAGTTCTCCAATGTATGCTATCAATGCTAACATCAATATATCAATATTACCTATTTTGATGTTGCTGAAAACGGTGTTTCACTCCGTTTTGGCTGATTCGACTCGGTTCGGTGGGAAAACTGCTGCAAACATAGGGGGGTGCGGGTAAACAATTAGGATTTCTCGGTTTTATCACCCTAAACTCAACCTTTATGACACAAGGTCATCTCGAATGGAACATATCTCGATATCGATTCGATATTGATCGATTCTCGGTCCGTGATGACCACATAAATACTGGGAGCACCATAATTCTGGTTCATTTCTCACAATTCACTTAGGGTTCGCAGCACTGCAAGATTACAGTTATTAAATATTAAGGAGCAGTTTTTTCATATTAGCATGCCATTTAAGAAAGGAAATGCTTTTAACAGATTTTCTAAGGTTGCCAACGAACAGGATGCAGCTACTCAAGAGGGACAAGCACTAGAGGAACAGGAAACAAGTGAGCCTCCAGGTCGCCGTAGTTACACGCGCACTCCACCTGCAAGCAACCGTGACACCGCCAAGCTTGAGCGTATGCAGGCACTACGGGATATTGCAGAGACACAGATAGCCAGTCTCTCTCAGCAAGTTGAAGACTTAAAAGAGCAGCTTGGAGCTGAAAAACAAAAGTCATTCAAATTCAAAATCGCGGCTCGTAATCTGAAAGCGCGCAATCAAAGCAGCAACGGCGCGTAGCTCGCCTGCGCCAGCGCACCGCGCTGGCAGACTATTCCAGCCCTGTAGTGAGGAAAAGAAACTTAAGGAGTATGGTTAGAGACCTGGACGAATATATCAAGACCAAATTCCAAGTCTATGCTGATGGCGAAGAGGCCATGGCGGAATTGCTTTGCGACAACTCTCAAACAGAGCATGTTCAACAGTTGCTCACCAAACTCATAAATAAGCTTCCTCACCTGAAAAGAGACGTGCAACGGGAAGTCGTCCGCCGTATTGAGCAACACTGGACTGCCGAGGTGGGCCTTGCCATCCGTCTTCGGTGCAGGATTCCTGAACGGCCGTACCAGTATCTTATCCATGCACTCAGTCACAAATATTCGGCCGAGAGTGATAAATATGAACAACACTACATAGCACCAGGAGTGACTATGCCGTCCCTGAGCAGGCACGCAAGCAAAAACAAGACAGTGCAACTTATGAATCAATATTTTCAAACAGCCAAGCCCGAGGCCCTAGTACTGGGTAGTGTGGAGGGGGTAACGCTGTCATTCAAGGAGGCTTTGGTGGCATATTGTGAAACATACTTACCTGAGGAGACGAACATCAAGGTGCAGCTTGCTGGTGACGGTGCTGGTGTTTTTCGCGGTGTTTCCCAAACGACGGTGGCCTTCAAAGTAATCGTGCCTCAAGCTGAACAAGACCCCGATTTCCACGGCCTCAACTCCCCTTTCAGCAGTCAGTCAGTACTAGTGTTTGAGGGGAAGGAGGCCTATCATGAAGTGAAGGAGGCTATGAGCCGTATGTTACAAGAGCTGGAAGACATAAAGGAGACCGGGATTATTCACGGGAACAAGTGTTACACGTTAACAACGAAGGGTGGGGGCGACTTGAAGTGGATCAATATGATGTGCGGCATAGCGCCATGCAATCACACCAGCGGGTGTGCGTTTTGCGAAGCACAGCAGGATACCTGGCATCAAACCAACAATACTGCCAAGCTACGCACGACTGCAAGCATACTCGAAGGGGCACACTTGTATCACGAAGGGATGACGTTCCCTTGGAAGTGTCCTTATTGCCCTAAGACTTTTGCTACGAAGGAAGAGTTGGAAAGTGAGGCCGCACCGAATTCCGAAAAGAAACGGCTCGAGTACCAATACAGTAATACCTCACATTTAAGGAAATGCTGGGTTAAGGAAACAGCCAGCTTTTCGGGGGGGGAGGGGGGGTCGGAAAAATGCGGAAAAAGCTGGGCTGGAAAAAAAACATTAAGAAAATGTACCCAAATAAGGAAATGAAGGCTGCCGAATCATTTCGTTAACGGAAATCGGAATGTCATATTAAGGAAACGAAGGCTAGCTGAACATCAGGAAATTCCATTATTATTAAGCTCAACCGTGTCACTTTGCATTGATGCTTTCTCGGTCTCACCGCTGGGACTCTCATTGAGTGGCGCTTTGGCCTTGATACGCGTTATGACTATCGACTTCAAGTCGTCGTAGTCTTCCTGACTAATCATCCCACTTTGCAAGTCAGCATGTAATTCTCGCAGTTCCTGGCGACTGCTCGGATCCATGCCGAATTTAAGAGAATGCGCTGGCTGACTGCGCTTTCCAATCCCTAAAAAGAAATGGATTTAAGAGAAGAGGCTGGCTGACGCTCGAATCGCGTTTCCTTTTCGTTAGTAATTTCGGTAAGAGGCTGACGCTGGCAGGGGGTCAGAAAAATACGGAAAACGCTAGGCTGGCTCCAAATTCCTGTTTCCTTAAAGGTGAGGTATTACTGTAAGTCACACACAAGGGGTGTATGTGGCATCGTGCGCCGATTACGTTGGACATACCTCCTGAAGACTATGTCGCCGATGTGCTGCACTTTGCTCTTCGTGATGTCCACCACACTATCGAGGTCACTGTTCGTCGCCGCTGCACAACACATGAGCAAATAGACAAGTTAGCCGACTTTCTACACAGCAAGGTGAAGTGCGTTATCAAAGTGAGACAGGTGAAGAAAAAACAAGGAGTGAAGGAAGACAAGACACCAAATATCATCGGAAGGGAGTGCAGCCTTACAATGCATCACAGTGAGGATATGGTTCGCACCATTCTGTCCGAAGATGACCCGCGTCTGGTGAAGGCGTTGATGGTGTAGAGTTGCCTCAAGCTTCTGTGGAGGGAAATGACAACACGGATGGCGTTAGACACACCGGCTTTCCGGCAAACAAAGACAAGCGCAATCAAACAGAGAGCAGATAACTATATCGCAGCACTGATTGGACACGGAACAGCTCAAGATGTCTACCTGTATTCCCATGTAGCATCTCAACATCTTCCTGCTCAAGTGCTTCGTCATGGGGACCTCCTGGATTATTCGATGCAAGGTCTGGAGCACCTACACAGCCAACGGAAAACGCACATGAGACATCACGGGAATAAGAGAAAGACATGCGACCTTAAGTCTCGAACAGAGCAGTCAGCAAAGCTGGAGGTTGCACACCGGATCATTAACAAGTCGGTGCGCCAAAAGACAGTATCCCGTCACCTACGGGAGAAACGGTACCGTGCCGCGGCAGCGGCACAGACCGAGACAGTCACAAACGAAAACAACTGAATACAATACGTATTCCCGGGATAAGTACCTTCTGCTGCCAACGCAGCAAGCCGTTTACTTCGGCGACGCTCGTTCGTGGCGAGTAAGCTGCGGAGAAATATACGGTCTTCTTCCTCGCAGTACTCGAAGGCGTGCTCGTCAGCGTATGCTACCGCCTCCTCACGTAAGGCAACACCTTGCTCTAAACAGGACGGGTTGAGACCAAGCCCTTTGTGCCACAGCTTTATGTGTATTTTTGAAGCCGTCTCCCTGATGAATGCTTGGGGCAAAAAATCGGGCGGTTTGTTCCATTGTCGAGGGTGGCTCGGATAGTCTGCAAGGATAACCAAGACCCCTGCCTGATTGAAAACTAAAATCTGATATGTGACCTTTACTTCGTGCTCGCCATCAAACGAGACACTGTGTTTAAAAGTAACTGGAGGTCCTACGAAAGTGATATCTCGGCGAGGGAGGACCTTGCTGGCTCCCAAGTCTGTTTTAGGGAAAATGCGCTCGAAGGAAAAAAAGCATAAATCTGATGCTGCTGACTGACCAGCACGGTTACAGTATCGCCCTGTGCACGAGTGTTCGACTGCGATATCTTCTTGCCGAGTGGCCGTATCATATTGTCGAATACCTGCCGAGGAAATCTACTAACAGTAGTGAACCTATTGGCCGAGTCGAGGCCTTTTATATCTGCGAAAGTATAGCTTTGACTAGCTCTATAGTGAACCCCCTGTTCTCTACCATAGAAAGCTGTGTATTGCGAACAGGCTCTAGACACCGGTTGCACTTTCGGTTGTCCATGTAACCGTACTCTTTCAGAAATGCCATCCTGAGGTCTAGGACGCAGGTAATGCAGAAGTGGGCCATTATTCCTGTAGGGTACAAGACCCCGAAATCAGTCGTGAAACGCGTGATTTGAGTGGCCAGGGGTCAGGCAGGAATACTATTAACTAAGACCCGAACTCATAATTCGAGTACATAAAAAGTTTTTAAAAAAGACTCATCTAAACTCTGAAAAAAGATGTAGGAGGCTACCACTCCAGTTTCTTCTCTTCTTTACGGTTTCGGACTTATACTATTCTACACTTATTAAACGACCGCACGAGGTATGCTTACGATTGGTCAACTACAAGACTTCGGTTTCGTAAATCTTAATAGCTATGCTTTTGCTTTCAAGTGTATGCTTTCAATACACAATATACAGCGGATACGGCTCTTACTTTTTATATTACAATTCTCAGTTCAGTTCATCTCCCCGAAACTGGTTACACTTAGAGTTCTTATGCATTCAGGAACTCTCTCCATAACTCAACTGTACTGAGTACTCCGTACAACAGGCTAGGCACCTCACATCAACATCATTCTGATCGGTCCTACTGTACTCCGTACTGAGTACTCTTGCGTTTTGTACTTAGCCGTTTTTCTTGCTCTTGTGCTTGCCTCCTAGCACAACTCCCCCCCCCTTAGGGAAGGTCACGTCCACGCTGACCACGTCGGACCAGTAAAGTTTTTATACAGATCTTCTACTGTTGCTCAGGATGATTATACAGGTCTCAGCCGCCTGTTGTCCGGGATGACATTACACTTCCCAAGACACACCGCAATAAGGAGATCAACCTCTTAAGCACAAGGGTCGGCCTCTCACCGGTCTGCCATCTGCACTACCAGGCTCCCCCAAGGCTCGAGATCTCACATCCATTACTACGCTCAAGGTTTCAAACCTTCCAACACGGTACACTTACAGGTGATGACAATAGGTTTGCCAATTACCTGACAGTTCTCGGGATGCCGGCCCGGAGGAAAGGTTTTAAACCCCTACCGCCTCCTCGGATGCGCAGAGCTTTTATCCAGATCTCCAACTGCCGCCTGGCTATGCCGAGGCTAGAGCCACTGCTCTGGTGGATGGATTACACAGGTTCTCACCTGTCGCCTGGCATGGCCAAGGCTAGAGCCACTGCTCTGGTGGATGGATTATACAGGTTCTCACCTGTCGCCTGGCTATGCCGAGGCTAGAGCCACTGCTCTGGTGGATGGATTATACAGGTTCTCACCTGTCGCCTGGCTATGCCGAGGCTAGAGCCACTGCTCTGGTGGATGGATTATACGGGTTCTCACCTGTCGCCTGGCTATGCCGAGGCT
Source organism: Cymbomonas tetramitiformis (assembly GCA_001247695.2). Lineage (NCBI taxonomy): Eukaryota > Viridiplantae > Chlorophyta > Pyramimonadophyceae > Pyramimonadales > Pyramimonadaceae > Cymbomonas > Cymbomonas tetramitiformis. The sequence goes on along the minus strand of LGRX02033650.1, from coordinate 13,012 downwards.
AGAGCCACTGCTCGGGTGGATGGATTATACAGGTTCTCACCTGTCGCCTGGCTATGCCGAGGCTAGAGCCACTGCTCTGGTGGATGGATTATACAGGTTTTCACCTGTCGCTTGGCTATGCCGAGGCTAGAGCCACTGCTCTGGTGGATGGATTATACAAGTTCTCACCTGTCGCCTGGCTATGCCGAGGCTAGAGCCACTGCTCTGCTGGATGGATTATACAGGTTCTCACCTGTCGCCTAGCTATGCCGAGGCTAGAGCCACTGCTCTGGTGGATGGATTATACAGGTTCTCACCTGTCGCCTGGCGCGCTCGCGGTGGCTGCCATCTGCCACTCGCGGCGCGCTCTCTCCCCCCCAAAAGAAAAGCGGTCCGCTCCCGGACGCTACTCTCTCGGTGGCCCTAAGGGGAGGGCGTGGGTGAGCACCTCGGTGTGCTCACCTCGTGGCGACACGCATGCAAGGGTGGGCCTCCTTGCAGGCGCGTGGCGATGCGTCCCGTCGAGACGGGTGCACTCGCCCGAAGCTTGGGGCTCGCCGGCCTCATCAGCACCCCGAGTGTGGGTGCCGCGCTCTGCGCTCGGCGGCGGGGCATGCGTGCGCGGTGTGCTGCTCCCAGGCACGCGCATCAACCTCTGCAAGGAGGCCCGATGCGCCTGGACGCGGTGCACACGCTGCGCGCTACTCCCAGGCACCATGCGTCTGGTGTGCCTGGCGGAGCAGCGGCGCGTCACGCAGCCCGAGACAGCACAGCGAGAGCTGCTGCCTCATGGCGGTGCGCCTGGCGCGCTCGCGGTGGCTGCCATCTGCCACTCGCGGCGCGCTCTCTCCCCCCCAAAAGAAAAGCGGTCCGCTCCCGGACGCTTCACTCTCGGTGGCCCTAAGGGGGAGGCGCGGGTGAGCACCTCGGTGTGCTCACCTCGTGGCGACACGCATGCAAGGGTGGGCCTCCTTGCAGGCGCGTGGCGATGCGTCCCGTCGAGACGGGTGCACTCGCCCGGAGTTTGGGGCTCGCCGGCCTCATCAGCACCCCGAGTGTGGGTGCCGCGCTCCGCGCTCGGCGGCGGGGCATGCGTGCGCGGTGTGCTGCTCCCAGGCACGCGCATCAACCTCTGCAAGGAGGCCCGCTGCGCCTGGACGCGGTGCACACGCTGCGCGCTACTCCCAGGCACCATGCGTCTGGTGTGCCTGGCGGGGCAGCGGCGCGTCACGCGCCCCGAGACAGCACAACGAGAGCTGCTGCCTCATGGCGGTGCGCCTGGCGCGCTCGCGGTGGCTGCCATCTGCCACTCGCGGCGCGCTCTCTCCCCCCCAAAAGAAAAGCGGTCCGCTCCCGGACGCTTCACTCTCGGTGGCCCTAAGGGGAGGGCACGGGTGAGCACCTCGGTGTGCTCACCTCGTGGCGACACGCATGCAAGGGTGGACCTCCTTGCACGCGCGTGACGATGCATCCCGTCGAGACGGGTGCACTCGCCCGGAGCTTGGGGCTCGCCGGCCTCATCAGCACCCCGAGTGTGGGTGCCGCGCTCCGCGCTCGGCGGCGGGGCATGCGTGCGCGGTGTGCTGCTCCCAGGCACGCGCATCAACCTCCGCAAGGAGGCCCGATGCGCCTGGACGCGGTGCACACGCTGCGCGCTACCCCCAGGCACCATGCGTCTGGTGTGCCTGGCGGGGCAGCGGCGCGTCACGCAGCCCGAGACAGCACAGCGAGAGCTGCTGCCTCATGGCGGTGCGCCCGGCGCGCTCGCGGTGGCTGCCATCTGCCACTCGCGGCGCGCTCTCTCCCCCCCAAAAGAAAAGCGGTCCGCTCCCGGACGCTACTCTCTCGGTGGCCCTAAGAGGAGGGCGCGGTGAGCACCTCGGTGTGCTCACCTCGTGGCGACACGCATGCAAGGGTGGGCCTCCTTGCACGCGCGTGGCGATGCGTCCCGTCGAGACGGGTGCACTCGCCCGGAGCTTGGGGCTCGCCGGCCTCATCAGCACCCTGAGTGTGGGTGCCGCGCTCCGCGCTCGGCGGCGGGGCATGCGTGCGCGGTGTGCTGCTCCCAGGCACGCGCATCAACCTCTGCAAGGAGGCCCGATGCGCCTGGACGCGGTGCACACGCCGCGCGCTACCCCCAGGCACCATGCGTCTGGTGTGCCTGGCGGGGCAGCGGCGCGTCACGCAGCCCGAGACAGCACAGCGAGAGCTGCTGCCTCATGGCGGTGCGCCTGGCGCGCTCGCGGTGGCTGCCATCTGCCACTCGCGGCGCGCTCTCGAAAAAGAAAGAAAGTAAGAGGTAAAGGTAAAGGGCGGGCGCTGCGAAGGTTAAAATTTGTTAAAGTCGTTTGCAGTGGGGGATACCATGGGGCATGCCCGCCGCAGCGGCGGGCATCGATGCCCCAATCGTACGAACTGTAGCGCAGAGACTCGAGTTTCAGGGATTTAACAACAGAAGTCGAGGCATCATCGAATCTAGGGAGCGGTCGTTTGGACTTCGCCAGGAATCGCCGGCGACACGAGCGTGGCAACGCTTGTGTCACGCCTTGATGAGGTCAGGTCGCGATTTCAGGTCACCATGACGCGATCAGGCTATGACATCCTTCCCACCTGGTGTTGGATAGGCTTTATCTGAGCGAATGGACTATATATCTTCCTCAAGGCAGTTTTCTCATAATGTAAATAGTTAAGCTAAGTTGCCCGTTAAGAGGCAATACGGGTTTAGGGTTCGGGACCGATGACGGTCATACACACTACTATAGGAAGTGATAGATGACAGATTTAGGGGTCACGGTGCTACTTCTAGCAACTCTTCTCAAGTCGAAAAAACTCTCACTAGAGAAACGCGACCAGATCAGGAATTCGTCCCCATGTTTAATTTTATCGAGGCAGATTGACTGCGGACTTGGGTACATATAATGGGCCATCTGAAGCATGCGGTTCATTATTATTTTTACATGGCATTTTGGATGATATAGAATTGCAATTTTATGTGCCCTATTGCCCATTTTAATGCTACAAACCTCCAAAAAGAGCTTAGTCTTAAAAATGACGGTTTTTTGGGGGGTGGGGATTTTTCAAAATTTCTGCGAATTTGAATGTGTAATAAGTAGCGATTCTCGGGTCATCTCGGGTCTCTACACGTTTTTTTGTAGTTTCCAAAACCCAATGTGAAAGGTGCGCACTGAACCCACACGATGTGCAAAAGCTGGAAATTTACCATTACAACCCTAGCATGTCCGAGTCGTGAATGCCACAGTGGAAGTGGTCACATAGTAAGATGTAGATGCCAGCTCGCAATGCGCATTATGATTACGTGCCTGCGGTGTGCAAGTCTTTGGTCGAGAACCTACGACAATGACTTAATCTACGCCCGGCGCAACACGAGAAATGAATACGTCGATTGCCTTTAAAAAATGGTCCAGACCCCCCAAACATATTATTACCGTGCTTACGTTATTATCGGTTTAAAAGGAAGTACGGCGCGTAGGCAAATGCCGAACATCATGGAGACGGTGACTTCCATCCCCCCTTTGCACTGCCTGCTTCTTGAGTTGTAGTGACCCGCAAATATATCCACCCTTTGCATATATTTTGCTGTTCACGTCAGAACATCGTAGTTTGCGCGTAGGCGAATTATTTAATGCGACTAGTTTGCGCGTAGGCAAATGATTTGATGCTAGTCTGCGCGTAGGCAAATTATTTTAATAAACCGGTAGTGTGACGACAGACCGTGTACACGACTTAACCTTTCATAATAACGATATTGCACGCGAGCATTATTTTGCAAATTCAACCAGTAGATATCCACATCTGACCACAATGACCATATCTAGCGGCCGGATCTGCGAAATCTTGTTTTTATATGCGATCACCAGCGAAAAACTGTGCGTAATCGATGTTTTTGGTTTGCTGTTGCTATAAATCATTGCCTCGCAAATTTAAACGGTAGATATCTCGTACACGTGACGACAATGAACACATCTCGCTAGCGGCTGGATTTGCGAAATAATATTTTTTATGCAACAAACTGCGAAACACTGTTCGTAATCGATGTTGTCGTCGTCGTCGTTGTTGTTGTTGTTGCTGTTGTTGTTGTTGTTGTTGGCGGTGGTTGTTGTTTTTGTCGATGATTTGTTGTTGTTGAACAATTTGCCTACGCGCAGACTATTATAGAATTAAATAATTTGACTCGCAGATTACGATGTTCGGCCTTTGCATACGGCATACGTGCAACCATACTCGGCTTAGCCCTTAAACGATAAATGATCAAAATCGCCAAAATTGCGGTTTTAAAAAAACCAAGAAATCAAAGAATTCAGATGGTGTGGATCAACGACTGAAAACAAACAAACTAAATTAATTAAACAATCGATCGTTACGATTTGTCAATGAGCGACAAATCGACAAGGTTTAGCACTCACATGCCGAATTCGTTTTCAGCAGTATAACATCAGTACGAGCGTGGAAACTGCCATAACTTCTACGTTGGTAAAATATTTGACATGTGTGAAGTATTGATGTCCATATTGGAGACTTGGGCAACGTTTCTCAACCCTTGTAGTGCATCAAACTCATTATATCGAGCAGGAAACTTACTAGAAAGTGCAGGGGTGACCTACTGGTAGATGATGAAAGGTTGCTCTACGAAGATTGCTCTAAAGGCTTCAACTTATGTACATACTTGTTCTTTTTCATTGATATACAGGATGATAAGGCATTGCCCACTCGTGAGATTAAGCCAATACTGGTGCCATGCTCATGGCGCATGCTCGCAAATGCCCCCAGCACCGGGTTCAACCGGCTTTCCTTAAGTATGGGGAATGGGGGTCGCATATATTGAGGTGTGCACACACGATGCGGGTGATAACAAGGTGTCATGGCATCCACATGGTTCCATCGTATAAGATGGGCGAAGAATCGTATAGCGAATGGATATTTACAACTCGAGTTATTGCTGAAAACGTGGAAAACAAGTTCCTGGAAACAACATCAGCACCAGCAGTATAGCAATTCGTCATTTAGGTGTTAAAGAATCATCGCGACTCGTGAACCCATCATCAAGCGACAACAAAGCGAGCTACTCGTCACCGCACGGCTCCGCCCAGACTAGCCCTTTCAACTTTGGCGTCGCCTACAGAGTAGCCAACATAATAATGTCTGGAAGCGAAGGAGAAGAAGATGGGGACCTGGTCCACTACATGGATATTAAACCATCGAGTCATGCAGGGCGGAATGACCGGTGTATAATCTGCAAGAAGTGCCGACCGGTGCCTACTCTGCTAGAAGGGACATATTTTCAACTCATACAATGGCCGATTTTGAGCCCATGTAGGGGTAGATTTCAGCTCATATAATGACCCACTTTGCGCCCATGCGCAGAGATGGATTTTCAACGCATATAATGACTACCGTGCTTACATTATTGCTTGTAATTGCCAATACAGGCATCGACAGGAATTAGAAAATGTCGTTTTCGGAAAGAACTGAATTAAGTATCACACGTTTTAAACTTGTTCTCTGTTGGCATTTTGGATAATAATTATTTATTTGAATAATTTGTTTATTTCTTTGTGGATACCACGCATCTGGTCCCTGCAGATTAGTATTTAGACCTTGTTATTTGTTTTATCACGCGGTCGTTTGATTACCGTGTATTCCGTGATTGATGCCGTACCGTATCCAAAACACGCCGACATTTCGTCGAATCGTCTTTAGGCGCTACAACGCGGAGGCGCGGAGGCGCGGAGCGGTTGCTTGGTCTCAACGATACACCGCGAGAAACGCCGAAGCTCAGCAACGTCGACTGCCTGCGCTTGTCGAGTTTGTGACGTTTGGCTACGATTTCTCGGAGGATGAGTTTGCCACATAGACTTTGCCACATGCCACGCATTGTTTTTGCATATCATACATGGAGGCTCAGGCCGACTCGTGTCGATATCCATGCATTGCACGATGAGAACATCATCGTCGGAGATCATCGTGGAGCTGGAAGGAAACGGGCTCTGGTCGGCTGCCATACGCGGGCAGGGGATTGTTTAATAACGTAGTTTATTGCTTGTTGACACCGACGCGTGATTCGCAGGTCATCATTTAAATCTGGCTGATTTTTCTTGGTTGGGCTGTCAAGGTGCAATGATCAATTAATTAATTTGTTGATTTTCGCTGGCCCACTTGGGCGGTCCGAATTAACTGATTTCATTGGTTTCAAAAATATTTTTTACATCGATTTGAGGAAAATAAGTATTCAATATAAAAGCAATAATGCAAACACGGTAGCTTTGAGCCCATGTAGGGGCACACTATTTTCAGCTCGAAACATACCCAGCAAACACAGCTCAATAACACAAAATCTACGTTGCCACAGTGCAAAATTCATGAATTCGATAAACAAACAAAGAATTTAAAAGGATGAATAATTCTTCCCGGACCCCAAAGAACAAACTTTCAAAAAAACTTCGCTGACCCCAACAAATCTTTAAAGTCGATAATGTATAAGCACGATTACAAAACAAATACTGCCAGCGGTGGACCTAGCGCAATAATACATATCAAGAGCAAACGGTCATAAATTTCAACTTAGGAATGAAGTAAAAAGTGATGACGGAACAAATCCCGTATTGATAGTTAGTGTGCCGTCGACGGAAGTAGCGACCACATGATATCTTTACACAGTGATCCCGGTAAACTTGACTGAGAGATCGACAGCACATACGGTCAAAGCTCAGATGAATAGGAGAACACAAATCGACAAAATTAGGGGGTTCCTCTCTGCCACACAATTTATTCCCAACCTTACATATGGTGATTAAAAGATGTCGCTATACACTACCATATTCCCAACATACATATACTCATCGCACTGCCATTCATATTGATACGCAATGGGACTGATTAGGGAATATATTCATTACTCTAAGACAGGCTTTGCCAAAGGACATAAATGATGTGCATTAAAAATGAAGGGAGTTGCGGCTTCCTATCTCAGCAAATTACCATAGGCTACATATGTAATGTAATCCGAACCACAGTGCAAATTCGCCTGTTTTCGTTTGAAGCTAGTCTCATCAATCTTAGCCGACTCCTCGTCATATCAAGTTCTTGTTCATGCCTCCGTGTTTGATAATTGGAGCACCTGCTTGCACATTTCCCAACATAGTACGTCATGGCGCTCCATCGGATCTGCTCCACTTTCCCTACATACTTTCCAGCCTGCAATTGCTGGGATCTTCCTCAACTCTGCGAGCCAGCCAGTCTCTTGTAGCATGCACAATTCGTGGCTGATTCGAGATATCACTGTTGTCACATAGACGCGTAACTGGACCAAGTTGTTTGTGTTCACAACATTCTGCCACGGGCTCGTCTCTAGCAGGACGGCCAATAGCCACACTGCATCACTGCCATGGGGCTCTGGTGTCCTGCCAAGGGATTGCTGCTGCTGATGCAAGGCCTGGACCAAGGCATGCTCCGTATACCTGCCAATAGACACCTACGGCTGACTTGCATCCACGGCTTCCGCGGAAGGCGCGCCCTCCGACTTGATACCGGCCTCATCGATGGGGTCAGGCTCGGCATCGGCAGCATCGGCGCTGTCCTCGCACTCCTTCCCTTCCTCATTTGCATCCTTAGTTTCGTCCGTGTCAACCGTGGTTCTGTCCGCCTTGCTGCCGCGCCTCCAGCTCAGCCCTTTGAACAGCGCCCTGTCGCCCTGCGCTCATCCCAGGAAGCACCCGCAGCACTTCAGCGCTTTTGGTGTGAGCTAAACACGCCACGTGGCACCGTCGCCTCCCACAGAGCGGGGTGCCACCACGTGCCATACTGGGGAGGCATGATGCGAGGAGGGCAGCAACCAGGGCTGGCGCGCTGCGGGGAAGGTGGGGTGGAGCGCTGCGGGGGAGGCGGGGTGGAGCAGGGGGGAGGCACCTGCGGAGCCGCCTGAGTAACGGCGGGGATCTTGACACTAGACCACCAGTTGGACATACTCGTGCCCACCATTTTAGCTTGCTCCCGGGTTTGACGCGCCAGCTCCTCTGCCCTCTCTCTGCCAGCACATCCCGACACCTGGGTTACCCAGAGTGGCCCCACCCCTGCACCTTGGGTACCCAGAGTGGCCCCACCCCTGCACCTTGGGTACCCAGAGTGGCCCTGCAATGGGTGATGGCCGCCCTCTTGTCTCCCCTGTTGTTTCAATCAGACACTATGAAGCTCTGTGGCGTGCAGCCGCCCCATCATATCGAAAGAGCGCAGTACGTGCGAGGCTGATGGGCTGCTGGACACTCCCCCGCACGTAGATGCTGCTGTGCACACCAAGCAGGCCACGTGGCATCTCCCAGCTTCCTCGCAGGCGCACCTCGTCTGCTTTGCGAGAAGACTCTGCGACTTGTCTGCGGCGTCCTCCGCGCTCTCCCCCGCTGCAGCAGCGGCGGCGTCCTCCGCTGGCGCCTCACCTTCTGGCTCTGGATCGGTGGCAGAGCGGGCTTGCCTTTCTTGTGCGCCGTCCGTGGGCAGCGCCGGCTCCGCTTGCTCACCCGGCGCTGCGGTGTCGGCTTCTTCCGAGCTCTCGGTGTCTCCGGCCGCCTTACGCGATGGCCACATATAAACCAGCCGGCCTGCTTGACAGAGGCCCTCAGCTCAGCAAGTTCAGCGTCGCTGCAGACAAACTTTCGCCGCGCACTGCCCAGGGCATTGCCCAAGGCATTGTCCAGGGCGACGAAGATGCGACTACGCGGCCCTCCGATGAGATGAGAGTGGACGTGGAGTGATGGCCGCTCGCAGGAACTCTGAGGAAGTCCGCCCCTCAGCCCTCAACGCGCCGCACGCGGGGCTGACCGCGCCCACGAGACCGGAACGCTGACATCTGTAGCTAACAGTTAGCTGTCAAACCTTGGCTCGGTCCGTTGCCATTCTTGAATCAGATGTGCAGTCAGTATGCGTACATCTCCTACCAACCAAACAGGAGTACCCTCCGTTGCCCGACACTAAACCACGTGGCAATCCGATGGTGTTTGAGGAAGCAGGCGCAAGTCTGGGGCCTGCATCGACAGTCTCGGGCGGAGGACAGGATGGGAGGCTCATCGAGAATGTTGAGAGGGTTTCACCTGACGCGCCCGTGCTGGCCTCCGCTTTCGGCGCCGCTTGTTTTGGCTTTCTCGCATCCGCCAACGCCTGCACACCAAAGTCTCCAAACGCGCTTGCACACTGCTCGCAGCGGGCAGGCCCGGCTACCTCCCTCGCAGCGGGCCGGCCCGGCTACCTCCCTCGCAGCGGGCCGGCCCGGCTCCCTCCCTCGCAGCGGGCCGGCCCGGCTACCTCCCTCGCAGCAGGCCGGCCCGGCTACCTCCCTCGCAGCGGGCAGGCCCGGCTACCTCCCTCGCAACCTCCTCGGCGCATCACAGGAACAGATGCTCAATGGCATGCCGGCGCACGCACAACCAGACCAGCCTGACACAACCAGAAGGGTATGGCACAACTAGAAGGGTATGGCATTACTAGAAGGGTATGCCACAACCAGACAAGCCTGACACAACCAGAAGGGTATGTCCAGATGAGTATGGCCAGGCGCTGTGCTGCGCAGGCCTGTGCGCCGTGCGGACTCCTCGCACATGCTGCACGTCGGGAGATCCGTGCCACACATGGTTTCTCTTTGGCCGGTCAGAGGCCCTTCGTGAGCACCTTGGCGCGTCTAGCGCAGCGCCTCGCCGGCTCCCAGCAGCCTTCCCAGAAACCAGCCCTCGGCCAACCCGCACACAAAGTATCCCTCGATGTTGCGCGCTTGGCTCATATTGGCCCCTCGATGTTCTGCACTTGGTCCTGATTGGCCCCTCAATGTTCCGCGCTTAGCTCTGATTGGCCTCTCGATGTTCTGCGCTTGGCTCTGATTGGCCCCTCGATGTTCCGCGCTTAGCTCTGATTGGGCCCTCGATGCTCGCACCTTTCCTGCCACCGCGCCCATGCTGCTAAACCACTGACTACTCCTCTGCGCCGCCTCCTGCATCCTCTTGGCCGCGCTGTCTCCCTCCACCTTCACGCCTTCCTCCCCGGTTCCCTCATCAGCGTCGTCCCCAGTGCTTTCTGCCGCCGCCGCTTCGTCTGCTCCGGAGCACCTCTCCTTCTCAGCATCCGGCACGTCTCCAGAAGCCTCCTCGAGCAGGGGCTCCCTCAGCTCACCCACACCTTCCTCATCCATCGCATCCGCCGCCTTCGCCTCTGCTGCCTTCTCCTTAGCCGCCTTCGCCTCTGCTGCCCTCTCAGCCCGCCGTGCCGCAGCCTCCTTCATGGCGATGCTGGCTCTCTCGCTCGTCCGCGAGGCCCACGCCGAGAGCTGGGCCGCAGCCACGCGGCTCTGAACCGCCGCGCTCTCCGCGGCCACCCGGCTCCCGGCAGCCGCCCGCTCAGCAGCCACCCGGCTCCCGGCGGCCACCTTCTCCGCGGCCACCCGGCTGTTCGTAGCCGTTCTCGCTCGGAAATCCTTGGTGTTGTCCAGCATGTCCTGCGTGGCCAGGCGCGTCTTCTCATAGGCCACCTGCGAGGCCGCGGACACGTTCTCCACCGCTTTCTCTGTGGCAGCCCCCACGGACAGCTTCACCTTGTCCATGGCGGTTTCCTTCAGGGTGCCGTCCTCGTTGTACCGCGCCGCCTCCTCCGCCTCAGCGAACTGCGCAGCCAGGTCGTAGTGAAACGCCTGGATGGCGGCCTTGCCGGCCTGGTGCGTCGCGGTACCCTCGAAGGCGCCGCTCATGGCGCCGCTCACCAGCGGGATGGGGATGGCGTAGTCCACCTTGGCGATGGTGCTGGCGGAGCTGTGTCCAAACATCATGCTTGGGATGTACTCCACCAGCTCGAAGGGCAGGCAACGGTGATACACCGCCTGAGCCACCTCCTCAGCCTCTGCTTCCCGCGCCTCCTGCGTTGCGGCGGACTCGGCCTCCTCGCCCGCCTCAGCCGCCTCCCTTGCCGCCTCCTCCAGGTGCCACTGCTTGGCCCGCTGCGCCAGCGCCCCCGCCGCTGCCTCCGCTCGGGTGATGCACTCGGCCGGAGACAGATTCTTGGCGGTCTGCCGCGCTTGCTCCGCCGCCAGCTCTGACCCCTTGCGGGCGAAGCGTGCTGCCACCTCCCCGCTGTCCCTCGCCGCTTTCGCCACCACCGTTGCGGCCGATTTGGCCGCCGCGTCCACCACCTCGCGCTTCATCGCCGCCGCTGTGCTCTCCCTTGCCGCCTTCGCTGCCGCGGTAGCTGACGCGGCGGCGGCGGCGGCGGCATCAGAAGCGGACGCCGACACAGCTGCGGCCGCATCCTGGCTCATCTGCCCCATCTTCTCTGTCATGCTCTTCTGCTTCGTCAGCTCAGAATCCTCCGCATCTTCTTCCCCCTGTGCTCCATCCTCTCCATCCTCACACTCTGCACTCACTGCCTTGTCATCGCCACAAGCGTCCTCGATCTGGATGGGAGCCTCTTGCTCGTTGCCCTCATCATCATCGTCATCATCAGAGATCTCCCCCACGGCTGCAGCGGCTTCGTGCACCTGCGCCGGGGTCAGCAGAATCTCCTCCTCCAGCGACTCAACCGCAACAGGCCTCGATTCGTCGCCAAGATCGGGGGTTGCAGGTGCTTGGGGCGTGCTGTGGCGCGCGTCTGTTTCGTCCGTGTCCCCGAGTTTGATCTCCTCCTCACCATCGCTCAGGCTGATCTCGTCTTCTCCGAGGGAGATCTCCTCCTCCCCATCGCCCAGGGGAATGAGACTGAGCCCGCCGCCCGCGCCGGTGGAGAGAGCTCGGCTCCGCTCGGTCTCAGGAGCCAGCTCGAGCGTGTCATCCGTCACTGCCACCACCGCCGCCGCGTGCTCGGAGGGGTACCCCTCTTCGGCTTCAGATGCCTCATGCAGCGGATCGGCTTCATCCTGAGAACACCCTCAGCCCTGCCCTCAGTCATGGAGGCTCTGGGTCACCGGACCCCATCGCCTGGTGCGCCCTCGGCGCATGGCATCCTGTGGCGTGCCACATCAGCGGCATCGTGCCTTCGGAAAGCAGCCCGCGTGCCACATCAGCGGCATCTTGCCTTTGGAATGCAGCCCGCGTGTCACATCAGCGGCATTGCGATCTCGGCATGCAGCCAGCGTGCCACATCAGCGGCTTCATGATTATGGAATGTAGCCAGCGTGCCACATCAGCGGATTCATGATTATGGAATGTAGGCAGCGTGCCACATAAGCGGCATCACAATTTCGGAATGCGGCCAGCGTGCCACATCAGCGACACCACGATTGTGGAATGCAGCCAGCGTGCCACATCAGCGGCATCATGATCTCAGAACGCAGCCTGGTGGTGGTGACCACTGCCGCCCTGTCCGCACAGCTTCAAGGCGGCAGCGCACAGTAGGCCGCCATCGCGCCAGCCAGCGGCTCCACACCCTCTCTCATGCCCTGCATCAGAGCGATTCCTTGAAGCTCAAAACATCGTCGTCTGTGCCAGCCACTGGGACCCCCACACGCCCAGCATTCAGAGGCTCCTCGAGGCGCTTCGCCGGAGTGCGCGAGTGGGGACGCGGCCCCGCCGTGAGGAGGCACACGCGATGCCCGGCAAGGCTGGAGGAGATGGCATTAAGCAGGCCGGGAGCAAGAGGGTGCGTGACGAGGTCCGCTTCCCGCCGCTTGCGGAAATGTCACCTTCGGGGTGAGGCGGGTCCTCGCGGATGCGGCCGCTTCCTCGTCCTGGGTGCTCGGCGCCGCTTGGGCCATGTCTGGCTCCTCCTCAGGCGGTGGGTCAGCGAGACGCGGCGCGCCACGCCGGCTTCTCGGCAGGGTCCCGACTCCTGACCAGCCTACAAGGCAACCCTCGCCCACTCCGGCGGCAGGGTCCGACTCCCTGGCCAACACAAGGCAACCCTCGCCACTCAGCGGCAGGGTCCCGACTCCCTGGCCAACACAAGGCAACCCTCGCCACTCAGCGGCAGGGTCCCGACTCCCTGGCCAACACAAGGCAACCCTCGCCACTCAGCGGCAGGGTCCCGACTCCCTGGCCAACACAAGGCAACCCTC
>LGRX02033649.1:0-25221 GCA_001247695.2 Cymbomonas tetramitiformis | reverse complement strand
GGCCACAACGCGCGTCAACCCCATGCCGCCGAGGGGCTGGGCCAGGGCCACCGCGCGCGTCAACCCCATGCCGCCGAGGGGCTGGGCCAGGGCCACCGCGCGCGTCAACCCCATGCCGCCGAGGGGCTGGGCCAGGGCCACGGTGCAACTCACGCAAGGGCTCGGCCCTCCGCTTCGAGGTCGGGCGCATGGAGCACACCTGGAGGCGGGCCAGATTCTGCTCCAGCTCGAGGCGCTGCATGGCCCCGCGCTCCACGACGTCGGTGTGCGCCCGCTGCAGGCTGTGGAGGCTCAGCTCCGCGCACCCGAGCCGTTGCCGCAGCTGCTGCACCTCCTCTGCCTCCCCGCCGTGCCCTCCAGCCTGGTGCACGCCCACCCGCACTGAGCACCGCCGCACCTACGCCGCGTCTCTGAGGCTGACCCCGTGTAAGCAGCACGGCTCGGCCCTCGCCCCGTCGCCCGGAGCGCCCCATCTCCAGGCGGGTCCGCATGCGTCCCCGGCGTCTGCCCACCGGCGGTGATCCATGAGCGCCTCACCGACTCCGCTGCCAGGCACGCTTCCTCGCCCATGGCCCCGGCCAGGTGGACTCTGATCCCGGGCAGTCCATGGGTCCTGCCAGTGACGACTCTTCCCCGCCACTGACGCTATGACCGCTATGCCCGCCCTCCATGCCTTTCGCTGTGATCCGCTGCGGAGTGCTGGGATATGACCTCCGGGCGGAGTACGGCCGCGCGACGAGGGACCGAAGGGGCGGGGGGAGGCAGGTAGGCTCCCTATGCTGCGAGGCTCGCTACGGAGGTCATAGCGTGTGAAGCTGGGGCACCAGCAGTTGCAGTTGGGGGCACCTGATCTGGACTGTGCTGCAGCTCGTCCTGCTGCGCGGAGGCCCCCCATGCCTCCCGGACACCGGCTCTGCCACGGCCGCGCCCGCTGCCCACGCGTCTGCTGGCTCCGCTCGTGCCCGCGGTCATCGCCAGCTGCCGCCGCGTGCGCGCCAGCTCATTCTCCAGCTCCTTCTTCGCCTTCTGCGCCCCCGTCGCGTCCTGTGACTGCGCCGCCTGCTCCCTCCCCCCAACCCGCAATGCGACCCGCGCCGGGTGTGAAGTCAGAAACGGTGCATTGAAGGCAGCTCCGCCGAAGTGCGGAAGGTGTCACAGAGAGTGCGGAGAGAGCCCAGGTAGGCGGCAGTCCCTGAATGCTGGCACACGATGGCCGCCACTGCTGCTCGCTTGCACTGTAGGAGCAGGGACACCAGCAAGGGTGCACTTTGACATATGCACGCCCTTTACGTTCCCCCCTATGGATGCGGTTTTCAGACTTGAGCCCGACTCCCTCACAGGCTTCCGATATCATCTAAGGTTCCCCTTCAGGGGGGCCTTCAGGGGGGCCTTCAGGGTGGCCTTCAAGCGCGTTGGCGGAGGTACCTCCGCAGCCATCGCTCTCTCTTTCCATTCCTCTACAAGAGCCTCTGCCTCAGCCTGCCTCTGCTGCGCCTCTGCCGCCTCCCCCTCGAGCATTGCGACGCGCTCCTGCTCCGCCTTCCCGATGTTCATGGTTCCGCCGATACCCCAAGGCTGTTCCCGTCCATGCCCCGCCCCGTCCTCCGCACCTTGCTCATCCCTCGAGCCGCACCGACCCTCCAAGGGCACCCTCGATACTCCTTGATCAGGGTGGAGGAGGTAGCGATGGGCCCCTCGGACTCGGGTCCTCCAAGGGAAAGGTATGCGCCACCCCCAGGTCAGCAGGGCGCAGCGGCTGCAATTACTGACGGAACAAATGCGGCAGAACAGAGAGCAGAACCTTTAGAGCACTTTGTGGCGGTGGCAGGAATCCGGCGGAGCATCAGGTGTCGGGGACAGTGAGTGCGGGAGTGCCGTCAGATCATAGGCCCCAGCCAAACAAACTTGCATGGAGGCCTTTATGTTCGGATGACGCGCGGAGGTGGATGTCTCGGGCGTACCCCCTTGTCGCTGCCGGCGCGCGCCTTAGGCCGCGCCCCGCTCCCCCCCGTGAAGCCCTTGGCATACGCCTGCTTCAGCTCAGCCTCCTGGCGCTCGGCGCGGCTCTCCAGCTCCTCAATCCGAGCCGCTGCCTCCCGCTGCTTCCTCGCATGCAGTGCCCTCACCTCCTCCAGCTGCACGCGCCCCCTCGCCCCAACGCAGGATCCTGTCGATCGCATTTGCGCTGACGTGCACCCGCTCTGCAAGCAGGAAGCAGCAGCACGCATCGAGACTTTGCCCCGCCAGGTCCCCGCCGGTTGTCTCGCCGGCACGCGCGGAGCGCCGCAGTGAATGCCGGCACCGCGCCGTCCTGGCATCGGGATACCTCAGGCCCACCGACTCTGTCCCGCCAACTCTGCCCCGCCCGCCGACTCCATACCACCCCTGACTCTGCCCCACCCGCCGACTCTGCACCGAGAACGTCCTCACCGAGAATGTTCAAGCCACTGCCTTCTGCTGCGGCCCCGGTGTTGCGCACCCTGCTACTTGCGTAGCATGCGGGCAGTGCGTGGAGAGCACGGCCATGGGCTCGCATGCGCACTTGTGGGCGCCCAGTCCGTGAGCGAACACCGGAGAAGGGACCCACCTGGCGCTCCAGCTCCTTTGCCCGGCCGAGCGTGCCGGCGCCACTCGGCTTGGAGGCCGTCACTGCCGCCTTCAACTTGGCCTCCAGGGCGTGCCTCACCTGCACCCTCCCACGCGCACGATCCGACTCTTCGTGAGCTGATTGCTGCTTCCTTGGCATCCCTTCCAACCCTTCACTGCCCACCAAGGCCTTCGGAGCGAGCTATCCAGGGTGGGGGGGGCAAGCACGTGCCATCCAGTGCGGGGAAATTGCAAAGAACCCCCCTTAAATCCGGACGCAAGCACACCGAACCCTCTGACCTGTCAGGGCTGTACGCGTAAGCCGTCATCCCACACGCTTGACCCTGAGGGAGGCGCGCCTTGTCATGCTCTTGCCGCAGGCCCCGCACGATGTCCTCCATTTCGTCGCCCTTCATCTCCAACGCACGCTCCAACCGTCCGATCTGGAGGCGCTCCTCACAGCACACCCAGGGGCTCTCCACCTCCGCCATACTCCTATACTTGCACTCCCTACATGTCTCGCTGTGACTAAAGCAGGGGAAGGGGGCAAGGAACGAGGCAGGTGCAATCAAAGGGGAGGCGGAGGGGGCAAGCAGGAAGTATCAAAGGGAAAGAGGGGCAAGGGGGAAGCAGGTGCAATCAAAGGGGAGGCGGAGGGGGCAAGGGGGACAGCAGCTGAAAAGGGGAGGCGGAGGGGCAAGGGGAGGCAGGTGCAATCAATGGGAGGCGGAGGGGGCAAGGGGGAGGCAGGTGCAAATCAAAGGAGGCGGAGGGGGCAAGGGGGAAGCAGGTGCAATCAAAGGGGAGGCGGAGGGGGCAGGTGGTGCAGGCAAGGGGAGGCGGAGGGGGCAAGGAAGGAGGCAGGTGCACCTGGGCAGAGTGGAGGGGGGGGGAGGCAGGTAATCAAAGGGGAGGCGGAGGGGGCAAGGGGGAAGGCAGGTGCAATCAAAGGGGAGGCGGAGGGGGCAAGGGGGAAGCAGGTGCAATCAATGGGGAGGGGAGGGGCAAGGGGGAAGCAGGTGCAATCAAAGGGGAGGCGGAGGGGGCAAGGGGGAAGCAGGCAATCAAAGGGGAGGCGGAGGGGGCAAGGGGAAGCAGGTGCACCAAAGGGGAGGCGGAGGGGGAAGGCAGGGGAGGCAGGTAACTGGGTGGGAGGCGGGAGGGGCAAGGGGGAGGCAGGTGCAACCATGGATGAGGCAAGGGGGGGAAGCAGGTGCAATCAAGGGGAGGCGAGGCAAGGGGGAGGCAGGTGCACCGGGAGGCGGAGGGGGCAAGGGGGAAGCAGGTGCAATCAAAGGGGAGGCGGAGGGGGGCAGGGGTGGGGAAGCAGGTAATCAAAGGGGAGGCGGAGGGGGCAAGGGGGGAAGCAGGTGCAATCAAAGGGGAGGCGGAGGGGGCAAGGGGGAGGCAGGGTAAATGCCGCAGGCACGGGTGAGGAGGTCCAGGCACGGTGGAGGCGGTGCAAGAAGGGCAGGTGGTGCAGGCATGCAAGCGGCGGCGCAGCCAGGAAGTTGACTTGGGGTAGGAGGTGCAGGCAAAGAATACATAGTGCTAGGAGGGAGGAACTGGCGCAGGCGGGGGATAGACGATGCTAGCAGGGAGGAGGTCACAAGAAGGTAAGCCGTGGCAGGCAAGGGGAGAGGTCAAGTAAGGGTGAAGGCAAGAGGCAAGGGGAGGAGGTCACAAGAAGGGGTAAGCTGCAGGCAAGGGGAGGGAGGTCATACAAGGGGGTAAGCTGTGCAGGCAGGGGAGGAGGCACAAGGAAGGGGGCTGTGCAGGTGGCGGGGGGAGGAGGTCACAAGAAGGGGGCATGTGCAGGTGTGGGAGGAGGTCATGTGATGTGCAGCTATGGCAGGGTGGGGAGAGGTCACAGGGGACACAGCAAGGGGAGGAGGTCACAAGAAGGGGTAAGCTGTGCAGGCAAGGGGGAGGAGGTCACAAGAAGGGGGTAAGCTGTGCAGGCAAGGGGGAGCAGGCGCAACCTGGGGGGAGGTGGAGCAGGCAGGGGGCAGGCGGCGCAGGCAAGGGGGCGGCGTGGTGCGAGTAGGGGGGCAGATGGCGTTGGCAGGAGGGAGGCGAGGGATTCAGGGGGACACAGCGTGGGACGCAGCTTGGGCAGTGGGGAGGTGGCGTGGACAAGGGGGACATGGCGCAGGCAGGGAGGAGGCAACATGAGCAGGGTGGAAGCAGCCGGGCAGAGAGGGGGCGTGTCGGTCAGGGTTTAGGGTTTAGGGCACCTTGCCGCGCATCTCCTTGACCTGCTCTTCATCCTCGAGCGACGGCTTGGTGGCTTGGATGAGGGCTGCCAAAGACGAGGGATTGCGGGTGGCCAGGGCTTCCTGCCGGCCCCAACAACCCCCACGTGTTCGCCACGGCGCTGCGAGGAGAGGCCGGGGGAAGGGGAAGGCAGGGAGAGGCCCGCGCCTGCAGTGAGGCGAGCGGAGGGCACAGGCACAATCCGAAGAATGTCATTCCCCTCAGCACGGACCGCTCCCCGATGTCACTCAGGGAAGCAGCCTCCAAAGCACGAGAGAAAGTAAAGAGCGGAGCGAAGCGGTGTCGCCACGCACCAGGCGCCGGGCCAGCCACTACAGGAATGCAGATGCCGGTTGACGAGGGGCAGCCTGAAGGGTGCGGGGGAAGTAATTGACTGTTGCATTCTTGAGGCAGGTGAATCTACTGTGGCGCAGCTGAGTGGAGGACACAGGAATCGGGGCGGCGCTCAAGTGGAGAGGGCTAGACTGCATGTTGCGGGCGGCTGTTGGGGGGACCCGGCGACGGTGTTGGTGGTGGAAGACAGGCTGAAAGTCAATTTGCCGTGAGTAGGCTGGCGGCTCGTACCTGCAACTCCTTCACCTGCCTCTCTAGGTGCCGGATACGGGCGCTGGCTCCTGCGGCTCCGCCCTCAATCCCCCGCCCTCTCCTTTGCTGCCCATGCTCGGACCATGAATTGCACCGCCTCGCACTTCCGCCCTTCAACTCGGAGAGGAGGCTATTCGGAGGCGAGTGACCGGCGCCCGGATGTAAAACCTCAGCACGCTCTATGTTTACACTGTGCGATTAACTTGTGGATCTGGCGGTCTGGTATGCTTCTGGTCATGCTGCGTTGTACTTTCGCTCTGCGAGCTCGGCCATCTCTAGGGCGCCGCAGAGGCCACCTGTATCAGCGGAGGGAGGCCTGCGTGGCGCATGAAGCAGAGCGGAGGGAGGCGATGGGCGCGGGGAGCAGCACACCTGCGGAGATCTTGTTGCCCGACTTGGAGGTGGAAGCCTCGGATGCCGCGCGGCCTCGCCCTCTGCCCGCGCCCTTGCTGGCCTGTGGGCGGCCACCAGGCCGGGGTGGCTTCTGCTCAAGGCAGCGCGCTGAGAACAACGGCAAGCGCTGCGGCCCAGGCTCACTGAGGCCGTCAGCAGGTGGCGCGGGGTGGACGGCGGACCGGCACCAGGGGCGATCACAGGGCAAATGAGACAGGGAGAAGCAGGCGGCACCGGCTTTGGCGCATGGAACTCCTCGATGTCGTACAGGGCAACGCGCTCCTCCACCTCCGACAGTTGGCGCTGAAGCTCCGTGATCCGGCCGTCCTTCTCTGACACGATCTCCTGGTTCTCCACGTACCTGGCCACGTCAGCCCGTCCCAACCCACGTCAGCCTGCCCCTCACATGACCATGGTCACCGGGCGCACCTTGGCGGACTCCCCCCTGGCCCCGGCTCGGCGCGTGCTAATCTAGTAGCCATCCTGCGATTGGGATGACCCTACGCTTGGATAGGAAGCCAGGCGCGTATGCAACCAGACTACAGCGCGGCGCTACGCTCTGAACAGCCTCACATCGTGGCCTCCCCACGGCGAAACGTTGCTCTAGGCGGGCAGCTGCCCCCTAGAGCAACGTACGTTGGCCGCTTTGACTGTGTGGCGAGCATGGTGGATATCAGGTTGGGTGCGGGCTCTGGCATCAGGGCGCGGGATGTAACCATTCGAGTTTGCGCTGCAGCGCTGCCACCTCGTGCGCGTGCTCGGAGCGGCAGTGTGCCAAGGCGTCCTCCACCGCTCGCAGCTCCAGGTTCTCTGTCTCCATCTGCTTCAGGTCAACCCCGCCGATCCGCGCCTCCAGCCCCATCTTCGCGTCCCGCAAACGCTGGATCTCCTGCTTCAGCTCACGCTCGCGCGCCTCCGCGTCTTCCTTCGCCTGCCGTGCGCCCCACCAACCGGTACACAAACGTCTCAATAATGGGTTCCCTCCTTCCCCTCTCCCCAGCCGCACCACGGGCCTGGTGTCACATGCTTCTCCGCCTCTACAGCGAATAAACAATTTGGAAACACAGACAACAGCCACACAAGCTATGTCGCCAGGAGAATGCGTTGATCAGTACAATACGAGGAAATCGCACGGTCACGGATCTCCACCGGGCCGCCATGCTCTCGGGGAGAGGAGCGGGCGCAGCGCAGACCTTGCACAGCTTGGCCTCCACGTTGAGCAACTTCTTGAGGTGGTTGCCCTCCTCCACGGTGGACTGATGCATTGCACCGCCCTCCACCGCGCACCACGTGGCGCCCGTCAGCCATCTACACCATCCATACTAACCATGGGACACCATCACCAGACCATATCTTGAATATGGAAGCAACTGATGCGGAGGCATGCATGCGCGCATGGGTCACCATCACCAGGCCATATCTTGAATATGGGTGCAACTGATGCGGAGGCATGAATGTGCGCATGGGTCTTGCCGAGCGGAGCACGCGCCCGCACCTGGCTGGTGAGCCGCCGAAGATGGTCGATCTCCCCTTGGAGCTTTGCGTTCTCATTGGCCAGCATGGATTCCCGTTCCTTTGCCTCTGCATCCATTGCCTGCCAACAACACCCCACTCTCCACACATTACCACCGCCACGACCACCCTGCAGTCCCCCGCCACGCCTCGCCAGCACACCTGACACAGTCCGGAGGTCACCGCCACCGTCCTGCAGCCCCCCGCCACATCTCGCCAGAATACCAGGGGCATAGCTCAGCAGCAGACAAACCTTGATTTTATTCATCGCCACCTCGTTCTCAGCCTGACCAGTTCCGAACCCGACATCCCATGCCCCGCCCCAACCACAACCCTCCAGCCGTGAGCCACGGGTTTACCCAACAGAGAGAGCACCGTGCTTCAAATCCCGACTTCCATCAGGAGCATCGCCCCGCGTACGCCCCCCACGTGCTTGAACACGCCAAGCAAGCAGCGTACGCCCCCCACGTGCTTGAACAAGCCAAGTAAGCAGCGTACGCCCCCCACGTGCTTGAACACGCCAAGTAAGCAGCGTACGCCCCCCACGTGATTGACCACGCCAAGTAAGCAGCGTATGCCCCACGTGCTTGAACACGCCAAGTAAGCAGCGTACGACCCCACGTGCTTGAACACGCCAGGCAGCGTACGCCTCACGTGCTTGAACACGCCAAGTAAGCAGCGTACGCCCCCACGTGCTTGAACACGCCAAGTAAGCAGCGCACGCCCCCCACGTGCTTGAACACGCCAAGTAAGCAGCGTATGCCCCACCGCCACGTGGATCCTCCCACCCAAAGGGTGCTCATCCCAGCGATCCCGCTGCTGCATCACACGCTTGCCTCCCGCCCACACCTGGTAGCCGGCTAGCAGCGTGTCCTGCACGGCGATATTCTCCCGCAGCTCCTTGAGCTCCTCCACGGTCAGCTTGGCCTCCTCCCCATTGGCTGCGAGGCGCCTCCGAGGGCCTTCGCCTTCCAGCTCCTTCACGCGCTGCTGCAGAGCGGTCCGCGTCTTCGCCGCCTCCGCGAGCCGCCCCTCATAACCTGCGCACGGCCACACGCCCCTCATAACCTGCGCATGGCCACACGCCCCTCATAACCTGCGCACGGCCACACGCTCCTCATAACCTGCGCACGGCCACACGCCCCTCATAACCTGCCCCTCACCCAGCCCCTGCGCCGCGGCCACCGCCCCCTCATAACCTCGCGCCAGCCCCACGCCCCCTCACCAACCTGCGCCGCAGCCACACGCCCCTCCTGCGCCTGCGCCGCAACCCACCGCCCCTCATAACCTGCACGCGCCTTGCGCCCCTCGCAACCCTGCGCCGGCCACCGCCCCTGCCGTAACCTTTCTGCCTGACCACACCGCCCCCTCACCAAGCCTCGCACGGCCACACGCCCCTCATAACCTGCGCATGGCCACACGCCCAGCCGCGCTCCAGCCCCTCAAGCCACATCCCCTCACCTCCCACCCTGCGCACGACCAACTGCCCGGCCCTGGTCCAGCCCCTCGAGCCACACCCCCTCACCCCTCGCACTGCGGAGGGCGTGCATCCGCCATTTGCTCTTCCACAGAATCCCCCTAGCACGCCCGCATCGTCCCCCACCGTGCGCAGGCTGTGGACCTTCGCCGCGCCTTGCAGTTCGCTGACCCCCCACCAAAATATGTAGGTCTACTACACCCCTTACCGTCTGCAGCATGCCTGCCTCAGTCCTAATCCAACACGTGCACATATAGGCATCTGCTCAATCAGGGGCATGCTATGGGCCCTCTGCAACGATGCCTGGAGGGCTCCTTTTCTGAGTGTCTCCCTCCGAGGGCGGAGGCATGGCCCCTAGCAGGGGAGTGAGCAGAGCTTCGGGGCAGACACAGGAGACACACAGAGTGCCGTTGCGTGCGCGGAGCACGAGCCACACACTGCAAATCGGGAGTGTGCTTATCCTTGGACAGTCTCCTTTGGCACACTGTAGCCCCAGCAGACCGCTGCACTATGTACCCACGCCAGGGATCAAACGATTCAGCACACACTTCGGGAGTGTGCGTATCCTTGGACAGTCTCCTTTCGCACACCGTAGCGGCAGAAGACCGGCTGCACTATGTACCCACGCCGGGGATCAAAGGATTCAGCACACACTTCGGGACACCTATCCGGAATCTCCGGAGCTCGCTCGTGAAGAATGGGACCCCCTAAGCCTCGCTGAACCACCCGAGCCCATCTGCATCCGCAACGCCAGCGCACTGCTGCCTTTTGCCTAAAGCCGGCTCATCCCTGCCCCCCGTGCTGCGCGAGCCATATCTCCACCACCAAGCTCACGTGCAGGACCGCCCCTCTGCTCCCTGAGCCTCACTGGACCACCTGAGCCCCTCTGCGACTGTCCTGCCGGCGCACTGCTGCTCTGTCTCTGAAGCCGGCTCACCTCCGCCAATCGAGCCACCCCTTCACCACCAAGCCCACATCCCACAACACCCCGCTGCCCCCTACACGCCCTAGAGCCTGGTCTCAAGAGAGCTTGCCCACCCACGCCACGGCCAGAATGTCCAAGGGCTGTCTCAAGGGGCTGAGAATGATAAAGTGGGTTGCCCTCATCCGAACTTGCGCACCCACCACCGACTTGCGCCTGTAGCCCTCTACCC
This sequence comes from Cymbomonas tetramitiformis, assembly GCA_001247695.2. Classification (NCBI taxonomy): domain Eukaryota; kingdom Viridiplantae; phylum Chlorophyta; class Pyramimonadophyceae; order Pyramimonadales; family Pyramimonadaceae; genus Cymbomonas; species Cymbomonas tetramitiformis. The sequence continues at coordinate 15,237 of LGRX02033649.1, read as the reverse complement.
CCCGCACCAACTCCACATGACTGAAGCCCTTGCTGTGATTGTCGTGCGAGGAAGCTGCGAACTTGAGCAATGCGCCCCACACTTGCCCTACAACTGTCGTGCCGCACTGTTCCTACTTGGGGTTCCATCCATCGGGAGTGTGTGTGCTTATCCTTGCGACTCCTTTGGCACCCCGTAGCCACAGGAGACTGCATTATGTACCCACGCCGGGGATGGACGGATTCAGCACACACTTCAGGACGCTTCGGGAGTGTGTGTGTGTGCCTATGTCAGCCGAGCACCCCCCAAACACGCACCCGTATTGCACGTGTCACTGGCCCCGGACGTGTCAGGTAGAATCCAATTCCGGGAGGCTCGCGAGCTGTGGCGGAGGATTCACCGTCGCGAAGGCGGCTCTCGGACCGTTCGTGAAAAGCACGCTTCTCGTCGAGCTGCTTCACCAGCGCCCGCCTCGAGTCCTCCGAGGACTTCAGCTGCTCCTTCAACTCCTGCGCGCCCGGCAGCGTCACCGGCGGCACCGCCAATGCCAGGCAACAGTCGCCCGACAGCCCTGCTCCCACACCGAAACCTCTCCACGCAACCAGATACCTCGACTTCGACTAGAGTGACGCTAGCCAATCAGCAATCACACGCCGCCCAACTGACAGCTGCTACATGCGGGCCGCCTGGCCAAGTGGTGGGCGCGCAGGCACGAGGACGAGCACGGGCAGGCCGGAGGGTGGCTGGCGGACCGTGATCTCCAAATAGGGGTCTTGCGTGCGGGGGGGCTGGGGGGGCCGCGACGGGCAAGCCGGAGAGTGGCTGGCGGACCGCGATCTCCAAATAGGGGTCTTGCGTGCGAGGGGCCGGGGGGGCCTGCGCCCTCGGCGCCTCCATGCTATAGCTCGCTGCGCCATCGATGACGCTCCATCCCGGCGCCACAACTGGCTGCATCTGCGCACAATCAACGGCCCCAAGGCGACGGACATTTCACCCCGGAGCCAAAACGAGCCCCCTTTGCACGCGGCCACCACGCCTCGCCTCTGAGCCGCAGAGGGCCCCACGGCGAAACAGTAACCGGGAGAACTCGGAGCACAGGGTTTGTCCGAACACTCGAAAGCCTGATGCGGAACTGGGACATGACGCGGCCTGCCGACATCTCCCTCGTCTGCCCCAAGCCCATCTGTCGACTGCAGACCGGGCACCGTCCGCTGGAGACATATCAGGGGAGGCAAAGGGGCAAGGGCTGGGAGGGACGCACCATAATCGGGGAGGCGCCACCGTAGGTGAGACCGCCCACCGGAAATGACGTGAGCGAGTTCGCCGAGGACTTGGCCTTCTGGTCCGCATGCTGCTGCATTGTGCTGACCTGGCATCGCCCAGAGGGAGGCCGCCGCGCACCGCTCAGATGCCGCGGCAGGGGTGGGACGGAGGACTAAACAGTGGATGACAGGCATTCCGCCACCGGCCTGCCCATGCTCAACAGGATAACAGGCATTCCGCCACCCTACCCATCTCGCCTGCACCCTACCCATCTCGCCTGCACCCTACCCATCTCCCCTGCACCCTACCCATCTCCCTGCACCCCACCCAGCTCCCATGCACCCTACCCACTTCGCCTGCACCCTACCCATCTCGCCTGCACCCTACCCATCTCCTGCACCTCACCCATCTCCCCTGCACCCTACCCATCTCCTTCTTGCACCCCACCCATCTCCCTGCACCCTACCCATCTCCTGCACCCTACGCATCTCGCCTGCACCCTACCCATCTCCTGCACCCTACCCATCCCCCTGCACCGACTCCATCTCCCCTGCACCCTACCCATCTCCCATGCACCCTACCCATCTCCCTGCACCACCCATCTCCTGCACCCTACCCATCTCCCCTGCACCCCACCCACCTCCCATGCACTTACCCATCTCCCTGCACCCTACCCATCTCCCCTGCACCCTACCCATCTCCCATGCACTCCTACTCCATCTCCCCTGCACCCTACCCATCTCCCCTGCACTCCTACCCATCTCCTGCACCCTACCCTTCTCCTCTGCACCCTGACCCATCTCCCTGCACCCTACCCATCTCCCCTGCACCCTACCCATCTCGCCTGCACCCTACCCATCTCCCCTGCACCCTACCCTTAAGCACGCATGTTCCCCCGATGCATGCCTATCAGTTCCCCTGCAGCCCTCGCTCACGCGCGCATGCCCCCTCCCCCGCACCTGGGCGCAGAGGTTCTCGAAGCGTGCAGACAGCTCCTGGTGTGACATCGACGACGGCGCCTCCCCGCCGCCTGACCCACGCCCTTTGCCACGCCCACCTCCGCGGGCGCCGCGGCTAGGGGGGCGGGAGGACCCTGCAAGCCCCCCGGCAATAACGGGAGTGCTCCCCTTCCCTGGAGCCGGAGCGGAGGTTGAGGCGTCTCTCTCCGGGGTCACGGCGCAAGATTCCTCCATCGCATCGCTTGGGCCGTCCATTTCGAGAGTCTCCGCCGCCTCGGATACCACCGTATCCGTCGAGGCGCGCATCAACTTGCTCTGCGCCCGCCCCCACAACCCCTCCGCTCTCCGGCATCGCGAGTAGCACCCGTGCAATCACTTTAATGACAGGAGCAGTCCTGACTGGACAGAAAAGTGCATGGCACAGTCAGAGGGGGTGCCAAGTGGCTGGCACGGTCAGAGGGGGTGCCAAGTGGCTGGCACGGTCAGAGGGGGTGCCAAGTGGCTGGCACGGTCAGAGGGGGTGCCAAGTGGCTGGCAAGGTCAGAGGGGGTGCCAAGTGGCTGGCACGGTCAGAGGGGGTGCCAAGTGGTAGGCATGTCAGAGGGGGTGCCAAGCAATTGCAAATCGCAGCGTTTGAGGGGGTGTTGAACAAGGGGCAGCGTGTTGATCTCAGATGTCCGTGCATCACCTGTGGCAAGGGCAAGCCTTCCAGGGATACCCCAGGGGAAGGCGCGCGGGTCGGCGGCAGCGGAAGGGGAGACTCGGGGCGGAGCACGCCAGGGGGTGCGGGAGGTGGGATGTTAAGGGGCGCCCGAGGTGGTGGTGATGGTGGGCGAGGGGGAGGGGGGTTTATGTTTGGGGGTGGCGAAGGGGGGGTGGCCGGGCGAGAAGGGGGATTAGCATGCGCTGAAGGCGGGGATGGTGGCCGAAGTGACGACGGAGAGGATGGAAGGTTTGACGGAGACGGCACTAACGGCGCACAAGCCTCTGCGAAGCTCCAAAAAGCATTCTCAGCACCCGCTCAGCACCCGCTCAGCACCCGCTCAGCACCCGCTCAGCACCCGCTCAGCACCCGCTCACCACCCGCTCACCGCCCGCTCAGCATTTGGATGCCCCGGAGCACCATCCGGCCATGATTGCACATCCCAATAACACTTGGCAGCACCCTCTAACGTGCCCTGAAGCAAGCTCTGGCTTGAAGCATCCTATCCTACTCCCAGGGTAATTTGGCTCTCTTCAATCAGCTTGCAGCCCATAGAAAGCCATCACTATCTATAGCATATACCTTCGAGCTTCCCGCAGTGCTGCAAGGAGCGCTTTGCATGAGACCCGACTGACCCGCTTGCAGCTGGGGCCCAAAGTCAGGGTCCAGCTGGCATGCACCTCAACGGCGGCTACTTCAGGAGCTGCAAGGACGGAGCAGGCGTAACTGCTGCCACATGAAGCTGGGGCTGCACGCGGCGGGCGGCGGAATGCGGCTGGCGGGGTGGCAGTCACCGGAGCCGTCGGGGGGATTCGGCAGCGATTCAGTCGAGGAGAACACGACGGAGGCGGGGGGCATCGTGGCGAAGGATTGTGAGTCGCCGGAAGGAAGGGTCCCCGAAGTACGCCGAGGCCGTGACATTCCCCTGCGTACCCCCGTAAGCAGATCCCACAAATTTCAGCTGATCACCCACTCCGACGAATCCCCATACTTGGAGGCCCTACGGGGATCAGATCGAAGCCCTACAGAGAAGACCGACTCCCCCGAGGATCAACTCCCCCGAGGGCCGACTCCCCCGAGGGCTGATGCCCACGGCACGCGAGCAACACGTGGACAGACACACGTTTCAGTGCGGAGTGGCGCCCCTCCGGTGCCCATTGCGGCGTTGGAGCGGAGATGAGGTTCTGAGAGTGGCTTTGCCTGACGGAGATCTCCTTGTGGTCACAAGTCCAAACCCGCAGCCCATAACCAATAGGCTGCCTCCCGCAGTCGTGCCCGAAACACACAAGCCAACATCGGATCAACGTGCGGTGAGGTAGCCGCCGCGTAAAGGAGATGGCGATTGCACTACCTTCGCCGAAGGCAATAAAGGTGGCACGGAAAGGCCTGGGAGCGCACTCCGCCTAGGGCAATAAAGGTGGCACGGAAAGGCCTGGGAGCGCACTCCGCCTAGGGCAATAAAGGTGGCACGGAAAGGCCTGGGAGCGCACTCCGCCTAGGGCAATAAAGGTGGCACGGAAAGGCCTGGGAGCGCACTCCGCCTAGGGCAATAAAGGTGGCACGGAAAGGCCTGGGAGCGCACTCCGCCTAGGGCAATAAAGGTGGCACGGAAAGGCCTGGGAGCGCACTCCGCCTAGGGCAAGAAAGGTGGCACGGAAAGGCCTGGGAGCGCACTCCGCCTAGGGCAATAAAGGTGGCACGGAAAGGCCTGGGAGCGCACTCCGCCTAGGGCGCACGGAAAGGCCTCCGCCTAGGGCAATAAAGGTGGCACGGAAAGGCCTGGGAGCGCACTCCGCCTAGGGCAATAAAGGTGGCACGGAAAGGCCTGGGAGCGCACTCCGCCTAGGGCAATAAAGGTGGCACGGAAAGGCCTGGGAGCGCACTCCGCCTAGGGCAATAAAGGTGGCACGGAAAGGCCTGGGAGCGCACCCCGAGGGTACGGGCAATGACTGAAGCACAGAGGAAGAGGTGATACTTGGAGGCGGAGGGTTGACACCGGGTGGAGGGGGGCCCGGAGGGCGGATGTTGGCAGGCGCGGGAGGGGGGCTGACGCCAGGTGGAGGGGGTCCTGGGGGGCGGATGTTTGTGGGTGCGGGTGGAGGTTTGGGTCTAGCAGGCGGGGGTGGCATGCTGGTTGAGCTTGAGCTTGGGTCGCCAGGAGCCTGCATTGATACCACACAAAGGCAAAGGCGAAACAGCCCCCAAGGGCGGGCGAGAGACGGGAGAGCAACAAGCGAGAACAGAAGCGCTAACCCTATCCGAGGACAAGCAGTGGTTAACCCATGTGCGCTGGACGTCAAGCACCAGAAGATTTTGCACGCACACATGCGAGTGACGCCACTGCTGCGCACAGCACCTCGCAACGAGGCTGGCTGCATGTTGGGGGAGCAGAGCACTTGGTATGACAGCCGTGCTCACCTGCGAGTCGATGGACCTCCGGGGAGACAGCTCGCCTGCCAGGCCACCCACCGGAAACCCCCGTGGGACACCTGGCGGGACACGATGGGATTCACGCATGCATTGCAAGCATGGTGCACTCTAGTCAGCTGGCAATGCCTTTGAGACTCGGGTAAAGGACGGGTGCCGGATCGACGCCTTTGAGACTCGGGTAAAGGACGGGTGCCGGATCGACGCCTTTGAGGCTCGGGTAAAGGACGGGTGCCGGATCGACGCCTGCCGACGTATAGCCGAGAAAGGCCGCCTCAAAACGCCTTCTGCCCCCCCAGAACAGCCCTGGTTGCAGGCGTGACTGCATGGATCCATGGTTTGATTGCATGGATGACATTCACCGCGGGGCTCTTTGATTGCATGGATGACATTCACCGCGGGGCTCTTTGATTGCATGGATGACATTCACCGCGGGGCTCTTTGATTGCATGGATGACATTCACCGCGGGGCTCTTTGATTGCATGGATGACACACCGCGAAACTCTTTGATTGAATGGATGACAGTCACCGCGGGGCTCTTTGATTGCATGGATGACAGTCTGCTGAAACTCTTTGATTGAATGGATGACGATGCCGGGCTCTTTGATTGCATAGTTGACAGTCACCGTGGGGCTCTTTGATTACATGGATGACAGTCACCGCGGGCTCTTTGATTGCATGGATGGCAGTCACCGCGAGGGCTCTCTTTGATTGCATGGATGACAGTCACCGCGGGGCTCTTTGATTACAGGATAGTCACCCATGGCTGCTGATTGCATGGATGACGGTCACCACGGCGGGGGCTCTTTGATTGCATGGATGACAGTCACCGCGGGGCTCTTTGATTGCATGGATGACAGTCACCGCGGGGCTCTTTGGACACACCAGGGGATATAGCTCGGGGGGACACGATGAATTTGGAGGTACAGGCCATGAGCTGGTTGTGTCTGACGGGATGTAAGCGGCGCGCCCATGCCCGAGGCGGAGACATGGTGCAGTGGAGTGAGGGGGTTGACGGGGAAGACTGCTGAGTCGGGTGGAGAGAGAGGGGGTCACCCTCCGGGCCGAGATTGGAGCGCTTGGTAGGTGTGCCCTGAGAAGTGCCCACGCCGCCAGCCGTTTTGTTGCCATCTGGTGGGGAGCCGTTGTACGAGGAGTCCACGGAGGTCTGCATCCGGTTGAGCATGGAGTAGTCCACTTGGGAGGGGCTGGACGAGGCGCTCTCAGGGACCGCGGACTCCCGCCACTCCGTCTCCACCTTCTTGAAGAAGCGCCGCTTCTCCACCTCCTCGGACTCCGAGTCCTGCAGCGTGGCCGCCGCACACACAGCCGGAATCAGGACACGCGCACCGCCAGCCACACCCGCTGACGTGGACGACAGAGCTGGTTGACTACGATGGCAGCGCACCACAGATGACAACTAGGCTCCCTGCCAGCGTGCTGGAGGAATAGAATGCGAGAGCTGCTTCTCTATACGAGCACAGGCAGGCAGGCCACGTGCGCCGCCCCCAGGTAAGTGCGCTCTCTCGAGTGTGACTGGCATCGTTATGGGCGTGGAGAGTAGCCAGGTGTAGACTGAGGGCGTGGTGCTAGGGGACAATAAGCTTGGAAAGGAAACCAAAGCGGGGTTTTGGTCTTGAAGTCCCGAAAGTGTTGAGCTGTGGGGGAGCCCCTCAACTCTTGGTCTGCGGCGTAGTCCCTAAAAACTTTGCTATGGGGACAACCCCTCAACTCTCGGGCTGTGGGGGGCTCCTGGCTGTGAGGAACAGAAATAGCACGGTGCAGGACGCAGGTGAAGCAGAAGTTGAGGCCCACCTAGGGCGCTGAAGGGGAAGCCGGATGAGCCCTGAGTGGTGGCTGCGGGAGGAGGGACAAGGGGCTGGACAGTGTCAGAACGGCAGTCGCATGCCCAGGATTTAGCTGACTCGCAGGGCACAGTTTGAAAGAACGCGAGAGCAGGATTTAGCTGACTCGCAGGGCATAGTTTGAAAGAACGCGAGAGAAGGAGAAACTGGAGCCATACCGTTCCTAAGTCGATGGAAGCCTGCAACTGGGAGAGCCGGGCAAGGCCGGAGGAGCTGGCATGACCGGAACTCGGCCCAGCACTCCCACCCGCCGTCTTGGTGAAATAGAGAGGAGACTCGGTCGCCTGCGGTTTCTTGAGACTACCAGGCGCGCCAGTAGAAACCTGTTTTTCGCAGAACTGCGGTCAATCCAATGCACACCAACCTAGCATATTTGCGGGCACATTTGCGCTGGAAGTCTGGAGCAAACAGCGGGCCCAGCGTGCGTTGTGAGACAACCCTACGAGCAACGCAAAGAAATTGCAACTCTTCTCTTTGCCAAAAAACAGTGAAGCACTATCGAAAAAGATGTCTCTACGATAATATCGTGGGAGGTTTTGCCAGAACCTGAGGCGAGCTTTTGCGATGGGAGTATTGCACAGCATGAGGTAACGCAGGACAGTGTACAACACGTCCCACTCCCATTTACTACAAGTATACTGGGAATATTCCGAGGACGTTACAATTCACTAGGACCAAGGCCCCTTTTACAGCGTGCTGCGTACAGGTTGTTGAAGTGCTACACAAAACTTCTAATATTAAACCCTAATACGAATCATCCTGAAGAGCACGCTGCTTGGCTCACACAAGCTCGGGAAAATAGCCGGAATTGATTTCAACCCAGCATAGTCTGGAAGGACCGCTACCTCTGCAGAGCTACGGTTGGAGTTCACGGCGAAGTCCGTTGAGTTCAGTAGGTCGCTGTCGCGGGACGAATCAACGTCTCTCCCCTCAAGGCGGGCGGCAATTCCACCTACGCATTACTCCCAGGTGACAAAACGAACTGAAATACGGCTTCAAATCCAACTTAAGATTTCGCATCGAGGTTGTAGCGATGTTTTCAACAAGAAACCATTGTAAAACACGAACGTTCACCTGCGACTGCCGGATTGTTGGCGAACTTACTCTTGATGTCTTCAAGAGCTTCCTCAAGATCCCCTGGGTGCAGCCAAAAGTGGTGAGTCGCGTACTTTGAGCGGCGCCAATTCGAGGCAAGTCACTGCGAAAGATCTGTAGGAGCCTGAGGCCCTTTAGAGCCCAATTTGAAAATTGAGTGACGGAAACACCCAACGATTATGGAACCACTCTCGCAAAACTCAACACCAAGGCAGTTGTCGAGGGGCGCAAACCTGACTCGGAACTCGCGGAAGCATTCAGAAATTTTTCGAACGCTTTGTCTGATATAGCTGGAGAGTGGTCGGCCATGTCCGTTGTCTAGTTACGCGCGCTAAAATAATGTACGTCCGCAATCATGTGTAGCTCACGAGAGAAACTAAAGCCACGAGGCTCGCAGGACTTCAACAGCGCTTTGAAAATTGCAGCATTTCCCGTATTTCAGCCACGATGGCTCACTCATTATTCGACACTCTTATGTCGTGTGCATTCCATTCGCGACTAAAGTGAACAAATGATGGAAGGAGCAGATCCAAGTTTTAATTTCAAATTTTGTTTTTCACTGATATCATATACCTAAAGTAAGTAGATTATTCAAGAGTTTGACGATTGTTCAAGTCTACGGTGTATGGTAAGAGTTTTATCAAATCTACGGTGATGCGGGTACCATATCAAATCTATCGCGTCGCGACCGCAAATTCTTTTCAGCAAATCTCCCATTTAATTACTGGTGATGACTGCATATCAAACCCCGCTCTACGACGCTTCATATGTGTGTGTCAACGTGAAAGTATTGGAATTGGTGAAATTCAAGTTATGTGACACACCTACCCTACGGACCCCCCTAGCTACCCTAGCTACCCTAGCTACCCAATAATCACACATGTAAAGCAAGATGCATGTCACGGAGACAAAACAAAGATCATACAGCAGGCAATAATACCAATAATAGCCCGCCGGCACACGATACTGGCCGACACATAGTGCTACAGGCTACTGCACGTCGGTCTTGGCCAGTGCTACGGCACGGCTCGGCAGTCTAGTACTCAGCTGTTGCTGTCACTGCCACCCTTTCCTCGGTGGACGGCTGGATGTACCCGCATGGCTGTTGCCTGGGTCATCCAGTGCCCATGCCGCATGAACTCGGCGAATGACACCTTTTGGGCCACGACTGTGGCTCCACCAGATCTCATGCTCTGGGTCCCAAAAACTGCCATGGTCTCTGCTTCCGTCTTACCCGCTGCCTGAGCCACCATCCTGATGACCTCACGCCTGCAGGCGTGGTAACCCATGTGTCCGCCATTGAGAGGCACCCGCTGAGGGTCCCTGACGGCCTTCCTGCCGTCCCAGCCCTGGAACAGGTGTCGCGATTATGAATTGCGCTGCGTCGTGGCGGGCGTCGTGGTGGCCAGGCTGCTGAGGTCTCGGGTGTGCGGGTTGGCGGAGTTTGGGCGCGCGGGTTGTTTACGGGGGGGAAATTTTAGGTATATACGGAATGTGGAAGGTTCAGGAAACTCGGCAGAATCTTCGGAAAAGGCCCTACTCTGAGAATCTCGAAAGTGCGCAGGCTTTTATGTGCATCCCCAAAAGCCCTGACTGGCAACCTGACGAAAAGGCGCCTGGTCAGTGAGGAATCCTCAAGGAAAGCGGCACGGAACGGCTTGAACTCGAAAACTTCCAGCCCTCCAGAGCAGACAAGGAGAGCTTGACTTAGCAGCGAGGGCCGAGTGGATCAGTGGGCTCAACTTCTGAGGGGGGTCGAGGGCCAGCAGGCAGCGGAGACCAGATTCACAGCTTGCTCGGGCTGGCAGAAACGGTTGAATTCAGCGCCCGAGTTGGGCCAACCGGCCCGAGTGGGGATGCCCAAAACAGAAACTCACAGCCGGCGCTGACGTCACAGGGGAAGGCTCGGGCCACGTCGGTAGAAGTAACCAGTCGGACAGCAGTCGAGGTTGCTTGGTGGTCAGGCAGAGGTCGAGCGTGGTGAATCCGCTCGGCAGTCATATGGCCGGAGAGTGTGTGAATGCCCACTTAGAAACGGCAAAAAGCAGCCTGAAAAGGGGAGCGGTCGTCTCTTTGACGTCTGAAAGGTCGTCAAAGGTGTTGAGTAGGGACGTCGACGCGAGGAGCCAAGCTCAACCGAGCGTGCTGAATCTCCATATTTGCGCTGGATTCAGACTAGTTGGAAAGGAAGGTTGCTGGCTGTCTCGGCGTCACCGTACGCCTTCTCAACACTCTCAAGATGGGAATTCACGGGAGTGCGAAATATCGCGCCTCACCTGAGAATTCCCTCGGGAACTTGGCTAAGAAAAGTGGATGTAAACGGCGAAGACGGTGTCTTCGTGCGGACACGGAGGAGAAAGGCAGCAGTGGCGTCAGTGAACGAAGTTAGCGCGGAGCTGCGGCATGCACACATACCGCAAACGCACGCGCGTACACATGAATTCAGGGTACACTTTTGCGCGCCTGTGTATTGCTGCGAGGTGAATTCAAAGGTGCTCCAGGCTCCTCGTAGGCATGGCAAAGTCCTGCACGTCTGCCCGTTCCTCGCGAGAAAACATGGAAAGCTCTCACATACCGTACGGCGCCTTGGGCTTACCTCGACTGCGTGGAGCTGCGGTCCTCGGGGCTGTGGATTCGCCTTCGGTTGCACGGGTGTGAATTTACGCTTAAGCGTTACGGCTGCGCGAGCGAGGTTGTGAATTCGGGTTCGCTGACTTTAAGCTATGCGTCGCACACGGAACTCGCACCTAGCAAACTGTCCCTGACTGATTCAAGTGGGCGCTTTGTGCGTCCAGATTTGCAGAGTCGCTGCAAATTCAGTGACGGAAAGAATATATAATACAAACTTACGCACGGCCAAGATGATTTTGAAAGGTTCAGAGTTATCTGCAGAATGTTTGAAAAGCGTCTCTATTTCTCTTAAGAAGCTAATTTCCTACAGCTGCAGTGAGGCATTTGGCGACCTTTCGGTTCGCGATGCTTCGCCTCCTCCAATCAGTGGTCGGTTCCCGCATTTGAACTGTCGCCAAATGCTACATTCCGTTGGTGACTCTTGAGGTACCACATTTTGAAGCTAGCTGTTGTTGTGACGCGATGTCATCTGTGGTGCGTCGGTGGCGAGTCGTTGTGCACTTTCGTGCTTGGGGCGCTGCGCAGCGCTTCGCGTCGTTCTCGTCGGCGTTGCTGGCGCCAGCTGTGAGCCGGCGCGGCGACCCGGAGATCTCGTCCACGTGGCGCGGCTGAGATGCTGTGGTGCCTGTGATATTCTTCGATCTTCGCAAGGCCGTGGATGGGCTCAGCCCGGTCCGGTGGACTTCATGTGACACCCGGTGGAGGGCCATCCTGTTTGAGAGAGTTCTGAGAGAAAAGCATTTTGATGAGCAGGAGCTAGGTCCGAATGAACATAACTCGGCCTTGGAGTTGCTGTCGTACGTGATGACGTGGCTGTCGTGCTGCTGAATTACTGATTGTGATGTTTTGGGGAACGTGGTGGCTGAAGCGCTGTGGGTGGCGTCTGTGGTCGCTGTGTTGGGGTGCTGCTGTCGTGACGAGTCGTACTGCAGCGCATTGGCGTGTTTTGGGGTATAATTAAATGCGTGACAAGCGTCATCAGGCGGATAACTGATTGTGAGGAAGGGGCTGTCTGAGGGGCACCACACTGATCGCGTGTTTCACGGGGGTTCGACTCGCAAAAGGGAATGGGCCTGTGAGATTTGCCCCTGTAAGGGCAGCAGTCAGAAGGGCTTGCCTTCAGGCGTGTGTGCCGGCATCTGCTTTCCTGGTGGCTCGCTGAAGCTGTCGTGTTTATAATTGGTATAACTAGTTGAGCACGGTGGGGTTAGCCGACTGGGGAAAAATGGTGCTGCAGGGTGGGGGAAAACGGTGATAACTGAGTGTGAACGTGGGTGTGATCTGTCTGAAGGGGTGACAGGGGTGTGGCGGAGCTGAGACAGCGGGGGGGGGACCCTGTCGCTGGTGGTATCTGAGTACGAAAGCGGGGCGATGGCGTGACCGGGTGTGAAATAATGGGTATAACGGGTATAATGGGTGTAACGGGATTGGTATAACTAGTATAACCGTTATAACGAGTATAACTAGTTGGGCGAGGTGGGGTTAGCCGACTGGGGGAAAATGGTGCTGCAGGGTGGGGGAAAACTGTGATAACTGGGTGTGAACGTGGGTATGATCTGTCTGAAGGGGTGACAGGGGTGTGGCGGAGCTGAGACAGCGGGGGGGGAGACCCTGTCGCTGGTGGTATCTGAGTACGAAAGCGGGGCGATGGCGTGACCGGGTGTGAAATAATGGGTATAACGGGTATAACGGGTATAATTGGTATAACTAGTATAACCGTTATAACGAGTATAACTAGTTGATGGGCGAGGTGGGGTTAGCCGACTGGGGAAAATGGTGCTGCAGGGTGGGGGAAAACGGTGATAACTGAGTGTGAACGTGGGTATGATCTGCCTGAGGGGTGACAGGGGTGTGGCGGAGCTGGGACAGCGGGGGGGAAGACCCTGTCGGGGGCTGCAAAGGGGTCCCCCCCCGACCCCAGGGTTGGGCGTGTCCATAGTTGTGACACAGGTTCACTGACCCGGATAGCTGCCCCGCCTCGATCAGTGTCGACAACGGATCCGGGTCCAATCCGAATTCGTAGGACGGATCCAGAAATCTTTCAGGCTTCGACGCTTCGGATCCAGCAATTTGTTTGAATCCGTTCGTATCTGTACCTGTCGGAGCCAACGAAAATCAGGCTTCGTTCGAACGGATACACGAAATTTCAGGATTGTCACTGTATCCGTACTCGAAAATCCAGAAAATGTCTGGATTAGTCTCCGTGGATCCGTTATATTCCATGCTGCCGATCGAAAAGTCAAATGTCAAATTATCAATTGTGATATGAATTTCGATTGTCAAGGGATATAAACTAATCAAAATGTGGACAAATGTCACGGAATTATCCTCTTAGCACATCTGGGAAAGCAGGGCCATATTGGCAAACACCCTAAAGGATGTGGGTTCAAATTTTTACTTGGCAGGTTTGGATTCGCAGAATCGTCGGAATTGACGGATTTTTTACGGATCAGGATTCGATGCTTCGAATCCAGTAGAATTTCAGGATCTGCCCGTATCTGTATCTTTCGAAGCCGCTTAAATTGAGGATTCGATAGGTCGGATTCTGATTTGTGCCTGGATCCGGTGCAACGAATCCGGATCCGTTGTCGACACTGGCCTCGATAAGCCGCTCCGAGAGATCCACTGGGCAGAAATGCTTTCCTCCACGGGCCACGTACACCACATCACCCTCACAGTACTGGTCATTCTTCCTGGATGTCAGGAGAAAGACCATGTGGGTCGGATAGAACCTCATTGCCCCAACCCAGATCACGTCTTCATGTCCGAGTACCGCAGGCATCCCGCCCACATCACTGACCCCATGCATGCCACTGTCAGTCTGATGATGGAGAACCTGCCTTTGCTGTCTGTGTGGTACATCTTGATGCCGGTGGCCAACAGCACGACGGGCATGGCTGCCTTCCTATTCTTCACACCTAGCCCGAACTTCCTCCGAGCCTGCTCCCGAACTCCCTTACACAGCTCCGTCTTAGTGGGGTTCTGGTCCCTCGGTACCAGAGCCACATCATGCACCGCGTGGATAGCCCCCGATGCGGTCTCAACCACAGAGAAAGTGTCAGCCCTGTCCATGACGAACCTCAGATACAATGCCATTGTCACCGGCAGTGCAGGGCAACACTCCCGCGGTGGCTGTCTGGCTGCACACCACCTAGAGAACCTCCCGAATGCTCCCAAGTGACTATTACACCAGCTGCCCACTGCCCTGGTGGTCACCATGTCCAGCTTCATGCTCCTCAGCAGCTCCTGCTCCAAGGGGTCCCTAGGGCTAACCTCCACTTGCCTCCAGAAGGCCGAGTCCAGATGCCCTCCTGCTCATGCCAAAAAGTCCACCCGCAGAGCCATCACCCTGAAGTTAGGCGGGCCCACGGCTCTCTCATTAGCCCGGCCCGCACCAGGCAGGAACAGAGCCTCTGCCGTATCTCTGGGGAGCTCCCTCCAATCCCGCACGAAGGGGGCAAAGTGTTGCCCGTCTGGACAGAGGATGGGCCACCAGTGCCTGCCAGTCCAGTACGGCACAATGATAGTAGCCACCGCTGAAAACCTCCTGAGCACCTCCAAGAGCCTACCCACCAAGCCGAAGGGGGGGTTGCACCAGTTGTTCTCAAGCCACCAGTCCGTTAGGGAGAAGCAGTCAATGTTCTCCGAGCCTGGACACCACCATCTGCTGTTGAACCGAGGCAACAAAGCATTCTTGTCTGTGGCAGAGCGGTCTACTGTGCGCTGACCCCGGAGTCCGTCAAGCCACCTGAACCAATACGGATTCAGTTGCCAGTCATCCCCATCATAGATGCCCGCCAGATAGTCCGCCTGAGCATTCAGCTCCCGAGGCACCCACACGGGGTAGAGTGACACCCCCAGCCGGGTACACTCCCAGAAGATGCTCACCACCAGCCGATGAAGCCGATGCTTATAGCTACAGCCTTTGTCCAAAATCTGACAGCCTGCCTGAAAGTCTGTGTACAGCTTAAGTAAGTGCACCCCCCTCCACAAAGCCCGAGAAGGACCGAAGGGCCTGCAAGTAGCCCACCATCTCCTTGTGTGTGGAGGACTTCTCCCGCTCTGCTAGGGTCAAGTACCCCCTGGCGACCTGCTCTAGCCTGCCTGTAGCCGCCTCTAGGATTGCTCCCCAGCCTGTGCCACCTGCATCTGTCCACATCCTGTTTCTGAAAAGCCAAAAAGACTGGCCAGATAGGGGCTTTGAACTGCCGCCTCTGCACTGAAAGCCAAAACCGGAGCTCTTCTGCCACCTCCTCTGTTAGCCTGATGGCCTTGTCCCAGGAGGTGTGCCTCTCAACCTCGAAGTACATCTCC